>JAHLJT010009436.1:250136212-250267642 GCA_031308135.1 Acheta domesticus | reverse complement strand
TTGAGGGGGCGGGGGCGGTGGAGGCGAGGAACCGCCGGGTCCAGCGAGGCCCGTCGTGCCACGTTCGCCAGCACCGGCTGGTTCCGTTCGCTACTCGAAGCCCGGCGCCGGGAGCAGCCTTCGCCGCCGCCCTCGCCGCCGCCGCCACCACCGCCGCCGCCCGCTGCTGCAGCACCCGTCGCGCCGACACCGCGGTTCGCCGTCGTTCGAACTGTGAGTTTCCACCGCCGCCGCCATCGCCGCCGCCGCCGCCGTCGCGGGGGAGCTTCCGTCCCGGCGCCGCCTCCACCGCCACCGTCGCACACCACGCACGCGCGCGAACGCACGCAAACAAATAAACAAAACAGAGCGACTGACGCGACCACGATCCGATCACGCCGGACAATGCAGGAGGCGGAGGCGAGGGGGAAAAAATGTTGGTCGACGCGAAAAGGGACAAAAGCGGAACGACAAGAACAAAGATCGCGCGCGGGCCGCCGAGGCGTGGCGAGCATTCTGCGCGAGTCGATGAGTGGGACGTCGCTCGCGCGTATTTTTAGATCGATTCCCGCCTCGATGCGAGGTCACCAGAGCATCCGTCCAAGTTTCGATCGGCGGACTGTCGGTTTAATGGCGCGTTCGAGAGCTTTATCTTCCGGAGCCCATTAAACAAGCGAGTGTGAAAGTGCCTGGTGTGTGCTTACGCTCCTGACGTGTGTGGAAGTGTCTTGTGTGGTGTGGACACGTTGGACCCCCTCCGCCCACATGGCTGCATGCTGTCAGTTCGCTTTCAAGATCTGAGATGTGATACGGAAGTGTTTTCCCATTAACGACTCACTGTCCTCCATTTTGCCGTGAACGTAACGCATGGCAATTGGCGGATGAGTGACTTATCATTGCATAACGCTTTGCCTTGCCAGTCCAAAAACCACCGTCTCGTAACAATAAAAATCATTTTCTAATCCAAGCACAAGCCCCTCATTCGTTGACAGCACCATACGCAAAGGAATTCATCGTTGTCAGTGCACCCGTTCACCCCATCGAGCAAACGAACGATCGGTGATTGATCGGCCTTCCATTCTGACGTGCGGCGTCCGTTATAATACAGTGTCCGTCCCGTGCAGCCGGTGGCGTTTTGGCTTCCCATAAGCAAATAGCCTTGCGTAAGGCCTCCCCGCCGTCCATATCGCACGCCTCCCCATTGGCCGCGCCCCAGACGGACGCGGTGGGGCGGGGGCGCGGGCGCGCGGCCAGACAGAAACCCGACGCAGACGTCACGTGACCGCGCGCGTGGGTTCCGCGCCGCGACTGCCAACTGTCTGCTCTGGCCTCGCCGCCTGCCCGCCCGCCCCCACGCTCGCGGGACATAATTACGATACAGCCCTTACGCACTCAATATGCGGATGTTGTCAAAGTATGGCTATAACATTACGTATCGCGATTGTCGATTTCAAAGGGACACATTTTAATGGAGAAGTGGAAAATTACCGTCATAAGCGAACGTCAAGAGTAAATGTGTAACGGAATAAAAATGTATATATATAAATTTATTATTCATTTTTATTCAAGAAGACATAAGAATAGTGTGGGTTTGCTCTGTGCGTGGTAACTGCCCGACTTGGTCCTTGCTCAGAGCATATTTGCGATAGACTTACGTTCTCCTAGACGCTGTTGCCATAAATAAATAAGAACTCATTACCAATGTTAAAGGGAAATATTTAATTTAAATTAAAATGTTTACGAGAAAGTTAAACAAAGGAATAACACTAAAAATGAATGTTTTATTTTTTATTCCCACATAGCTTTAACCACTAAATTTGTTTACAGGTTTTATGTTTACAACATTACAACATTTTTCGGTCATTACACAATCCTCGCAATTTTGAGCCATGTGTCATAATATTCTCAGCAGAAAACGCGTAGCCAGAAGAGATCCTCGGTGAATGAAAATTAATTACCCTTGATTTTGTGCTCTGAATTGATGAACTGATATTTTAGTAGTTTCGAAAATTTTGCTCCCATAATTCTCTACTTGCAGTCTAAAAGCAACACTATTAATTGATTTATCAAATGTTCATTGCATGCCGAGTGAACGTATCTAATACTGGCTTGTCGAACACCCCGGGAAGAACATTAATAGTAGTGCCTTTCGACTGCAATAAAACCATATAGGTATAATTATTTACTCTTGTTGGAATCTTATGACATATTTCTCCCTTTCTATAGTTGCATTTTGTCCGAGACTTTTGGCACTGCCAGTGACATAACGTGGAAACAATTCTGTATCTGATTTGCAATCATCGAACTTTTTATTTCATAGTCAATATAATTAAAATTGAGATATTGGAAAGTGGGGAGCATATAAAAAGAAATCGTGAGATTAGAACACATATCGAGAATGTTTTGAAATTTTTTTCTTGCTACTTACAAATCCCTTTAAAATAAGTGTTTTTTAAATATTTCATCAAACGCATGCAACGACATTTTACTAAATGAAACCGATAGGAAAGTGTAAGGTTATGTTATTGCAGCTGCTTTTGTAACGAAAATTACAAAGTATAAAAAAAATAACCAACACTAGTAAATGGTCTCTGAACTCAAAAAGAAAAAATTGCACTTTTGAGTGTCCCTCAACACTGTTTGCTTATTTTATGACTTCTCGCTGTTTCGTCGTCATTATAAAAGTTAAGCGCGGTAATTTATTTTTACGGAAATATTAATTTTGGGCATTGAGTAAAAAATAGCAATTAATTCATGAAGTATATAGTATCCGGAATTTTATAATAGTAAACTCATTGCATTTAGTCTTTTAATTGATGTACTTGAATGTTAGGTAACGAAGCTTGTATTAACATTCAAGGGCGTTGTTGAGGATAAGTCACGCAATTATTGATTAATGGTGTGCTGAACATGATCCAAAACTAAACATATTGTCATCATTCCCTTATTTCAGGATACACCCTTTAGAGTCAATACTTTTTTATCGACATTCACTAATAATATTTCCAAACATTTAAGATTCAATGCATGAATATAGTATTTTCTGTTGAAGAAATTTCTAAACAATTGAAAAAGTATTGTGCACATTTTCTCATTCCATGGTCGGAATTTATTGGATATAACATTCGAAAGTTCTCTATGATGTTCAATAATTATTGTAATATGAAGTGACACAGCGAATCGAAAACTAGTTGTGATGAAAATCAGATAACATTTTCACTTCTTCTTGACATAAACGGACTATCATCACCATTTCAACTGAAATTTACCAAATATTTTACACGTTTCGTAACCGAAACTTCAATTGTAATTCCAAATTCTAATTTACTATTTCAAAATAACAAAAATTAGGGAAATGTTGTCATGTTTTTATCTTTATTCAGTTTCCATAATATCCTTTCCCATACATTGATTCCGCTTAACAGAAAATTTGAAAATAAAGCGCTTTTTACTGCATGGGTTATGGTGTACTGTTTTATTTCCATTTGCAAAGTATTATTTAAGCTCCCTTGTAACTTATAATGCATCTTTTATTTAACATAAGCAATTTAGTGTCAATTCATTTTATATTTCATAATTTTATATTTTGAATATTTTAACCATGCAATTATATGCTGTTCTATACACAGTGATGTTGTATGTGTTTCGTTAGTTAAACATTGCCTTTATTCTCTTCATTTAATTTTTTAAAAAAAATTTGTAATATTAAAAATACTCTATTTATCAGGATAGGTCTGCTGCTCCTTGAGTGAGTTCATGCCTCTTCTATGCCATTATGATTACACATCGGTAATTTCTGCATTAAATATTAGATTAAACAGGTTGCATTTGTGTACCAATTACAAAATTAGTTGAATGAGTAGAATGTTGATAAATTACAACTACAAACAAAAGTTAATAGCATAGTTGATTGATTTAATGTTTATTAAGCAAATCTAAAACAATCTCTCTGCTGATTGCCGGTCATCCACGAAATATCGGGTTTAATACTTCAAATTGACTCACATGTCAAATAATGAATTTGCAATTAGATGAGTTTTTATGACGGTCATTGAACTTTCTTTATTCCAAATTTTGCCACAATGAAATTTACGGCGTCTCATTGAAAATTCTGAAATGTATTCAGATTTCTGATAAACATTATTTTAAGTGTTTTTGTGATTTCTAAGAGCAAATTAATGTCTAAGTAACATTGTTAAATCATTTATAAAATTGATAACTAAAGTATTAATATTTTCATTCACGAGACCGAAACGAAATACTAAACGTGGTCCTGGGCATCGTCATGGCAAATGAGCATACTTTGAAATGCATCATGAACGTGATTCTAAAACAGCTAACATTAACATTGTGACTTGGACTCCCATTAGCTCCGATGAACATCGGAGGGATCGCTTTCTGAACGTAAACAATTGATTATTCCCGAATCTAACACTAACAATCCAAGTCTCTAAAGATAAAAGCCAAGTGTACGAAATCAATATAGTATGATAAACAACACAAAAGTTCAATGCCATAAAACGTGGAGAATGTTTTCCAATTTTTTTCCAAGTATTAGTGACACTTAAGAAAGAAATGGATGCGAGTAATAGTTTTTTTATGTCAAAACTAACACCCAACATACTTTCTGGGGTGGTATTATTAACTCGTTATCAACTTCAAGTAATAACATTATAATTAAATGAATTTTCTCAGAGACAATAAAAAAATATCACTCGCACTATTCGCATGACTTTTAAGACCTCATATTGAATGAATACGAATTGAAATGAGGACAAACACAGTTACTCCACAAACAAAAAATACCTAGTAAAAGGGAGGTTGACACTGACATTAACACTGATATTCACATTCACTCTTGTACAAAGAAGTTCGAACAGAGAAATGAAAATAACAGAAAAGGGGGGGGGGGAATGAGAATTACGATAGCTACAAGGAGCAAGTGAAGTAATAGAGAGATAGTTATATGAAACTAAGGCATGAGTATACTAAATGGTAAAATATGTAAAATCCTTTTTAAGAGGCTAAATAAAAGTATTTGCAGAACTAATAGATTACATTATTCTCTGATATGAAAATTTCTCTACAAATTTATTGCTGCCTGTCTTTGGTTTGCAAAAATGTTAGTAAGCTTCAAACAAATAACTTTTGTTTTAATAAATAATATACATGTTGATTTATCTAATACATATTGCACTCCATAACCCAGACTTGTGTTTACTTGCCTGAATAGCAGTAACGTATTCAAAACATGTGTTTAATGAATTTATTTACCATCCTCCAAATATGCGACAGTATGTGACTAATGCGTTGGTATGAAATAGCGTATACAACATATGACAGTTATATGCGTAAAAACGTCAACTAGGAAAATGTGGAAACATTTGGTACTGTCCGTAATGAGAAACAATATTTACAAAAAGGTTCAAAATTTCATTGGTAGCGGTCATTCATAATCCCTGGGTAAATTGTTAGCCTAATCTTGGATTGGATGTTCTGGTAGAAGGCACTAAAAACGCGGAAATAGGTAAACACAGTGTGGCGTGTCTCCTCCAAATACTCAACATTTTGACAGCTTTGTCAATAGCAAGTGAAAACAATTTCGTCTTTTACAGCACTGCGTTTAATGGAAAGGTAGAAATCTTCCTAGTAAAGCAATTGCGATGTGTTGAACGTACAAGTAGACTGACAGATTTTGAAATGTTCTGATCTTTACGAAATCAAGTAACATTCCATCTCATTACCCATTTCAACTTCCGAAAAGACATTCTTCGTTTTAAAGAAATGTTTCAAAGAAGTTTAAAAATTATTGGCAAAGCACGATATAAATTTATTGCGTTTATGGCAAGAAGCTAAACAAATGCAGAATAATAATCCGACAATTTTGAATTCTACGAAAATTATTCAATTATGTAAAATGATTAAAAAAATTTTCATAGAAAGCTGATGAATAATTTTTGTAAACTCTTAACATATAGAAAGATTGACTATTCTATCACTTGTGAAGGAGACAAACCGCACGAAAAAATACCCAGTGTTTAGAATGAAATAGTATGAACGTGTTTAAATCGTTCCTTCCAGAAATCAGATGTTTACTCGGATGGGCGCCGACTGCATTTCGGATAGTCAGCGCGTTGGTAGATGTTTATGCTCTTTTTAATAGTTGGAACACGTACGTAAACTCTGTGAGTTCTTGGAAGCTGGAACGCAGAAAGGCGAAAAAAGAGAAGACGGACAAGAAACAGATGCGATGCTCGTCCCACAAAAACAGATTACACAATTAAACATAAAAGCCTTTTTTTCCAGTAGCTCTTCGAACAGAACCAACCCTTCTGACACACAGAATATCAATGTAAACTTGAAAATTTGCAGAACCCTGAATAACAACGAAATTGAAGCATCTAATAACGAAATCGAAACAGTATCGAAACTGAACACAGTAAAATTTAGCCCAGGAGATTATTAGATGTCAAGCCCGAATTTTCAATAATACGATCTCTATTTTCTTGTATAATATCTTTGCATTTCGATACATTTTAATCTCATCCGGAATTTGTAAATGCAATCACACCAAAAATGTAAGAAAAGCAAAGAAACAAGAACAAACAAAAACATTGGCGTAATGATCAAATTCCGACGTAACGGTAAAATATAGTGATGAAACAATTCAAGGTCAAGTGTGACACCTGTTCAATGTCTTTGGTGGTATTTATATGCTCGTTCTTATAAACAAAAACGTGTCCAATAATAAAAGGATGAAAATGGGAGCGCTCGGGACGGCCAAGTAAACTGCGATTACACTGAGAATGGTGGAAATTCAGGAGGTAAAACATTGTGCTTAAAATGTCGAAATGTAGGAAAAGAACCAATTACGTTTTCGTGCGAAACGAGGTGTGTTAGACATCAATGTTCCTGCAAATTAACGCAATAATAAATATATTTTTCGATGTTTATCCCTATAGTCATTGCACACTTTTACTACACTGATCTTCGAGGCACTTTGTTATATTTAATGTTGCGGAGAATTGCAGCTCTGTGAATCACGACCAGCCACACCTGCTTTATACTGAAGCCGAAGTTTGTTACTAGGCTGTCGCGGACGACGTTCACATAAATTTGCACGTGTAGAGCAAAATTGAGTCCTAAGCAATACTGTGAATGGTTTTATCGCCATTCAGCGACCTTCATGTCGCCGGAATTATATAATGAAGTTGATTTATGACTACCAGAACGTTGTTACTTTCAGGATTCATCTACTAGGATTCATCATTACTACTAGGATTCATCATTGTCTTGGACTTTAAGCTCATTACGGGCGCTTTTGAGGCCAGTTAACAAGACTGTTAACAACATTTTCAACGTAAACATCTTTCTCTTGATCAGCATATGATCGTCTTCTACATACTGTATATCAGATATTCAATTCGTTATAATTTCCAAAATGCCAGAAGTTGGTAGTATTTTACACGTTTACATGACACATCAATGAGTGGGTTTTAGTTACAGAAATTATGTCTTGTGTGGACAAGATCAGATTACATATTTCCGTTACAGTTTTATAAACATTGATGACAACATGGCAACTGCCATTTTACTATTCACGATTTTCCTTCATTCTCCATTCAGGGCAAGAAGGCTCGGCTAGGTTACAATCCAGGGCAGCCTATCGACTGGCTAAGTGATTCTCAACGTTATAGCTAGCCAAATAATTTGATAACTTTATACTATTGTTCAGTTATGAATATATTAGGGTATTAGAGTCCATAATCGACTTGTGAGACTTGAATTTTACCCTTCAGGAGATTACGTAACTACACGGTCTTTTTCCCATCATTCAGGCGAAGGAGAGTGACTGTAAAGTTTATGGTCGATGAATTAGAAATTTAGAATTAAGGTTTTGGAATGGCTTGAAGATCAACGGCGAAGCCAAACAGAGTCATTGATTGGAGTATTTTGCGTGTCGTGTGTAAATAAATAGCTTGTCAAAAAATTAATCTCAATCCTAGAAGCACAATTAAACGAAAGATTTTGTTAGTTAAAGTAAGTAATTCAGAATTCGAGGGAATAGCAAAATACCGGGCACGTGGACTCGCGTTTCCAGTTCTGACAAAAGGGAATGCTATTCCCAGTGAGTGGAGTGAGAAGATCGTGCGGATTCCCTGTCAACCGAAATTTCAAAACGAAAAAGCATTATTAGCATATGGTATGGTACATCGTCCACTAACAAATGCATCATTTAGTTCAGTGAAGGAATATAGGAGGTCTTGAGAGGGGAGGACGTGTCCTCCTTGGACTTGGACAATATACCCATTCTTCATGTAATAAACACTAAATGAATAGAATGTATTAAATTTATTACATGTTCATTATTTTAATAATCATGGCTGAACAATAAAAGTAGCAAGTAACAACAGTAGTACTTCAAGAAATTATTTTCAATTTTCGCCCATCAAATGTTTCAAAAGCATCGCTTGTTCTTTTCTGCCTCCTCGTTTCATCTTCACGAGTGGTGCAATTGTTGCTACGCATGGCTCGCAATGTTTCGCCTCCTTTATTTCCACCAACCGAGGCGGCGGCAAGAAGGCGGCACCTAGCGACACCGCAGCGCATCCACGGCGGCTGGGGGATTCTTCGTAAAGATCTGAAGTGGGTTCATTACGCCACGGCGAAGCCCATTTCAACGCACACACGACAATTCTCTTCAGGTCTCAACCCACACACACTCTCTTCCTCTAATCCCTACAGTGTCTATTTACTGATGCAGAGCACTGAATGCTGTATAGGGCGATTCAAAATTGGCTCCGGACCGGAAAGGTCTGTTACCACATGCTTATGATGTGTGTGACACTTAAGAGGCAAAGCGCACAACAATCAGGGAAGAAATTCTTTTTAAAAAAATGCGCCAAGATTGTCAACTTTACTGATTCTTCAAGGTCATTGTTTTGCTTCATAGCGCCGAGTTCATGGTCCCTGGCGACGTATTTAACATTTCACCAGCGGCAGGAGAGGGGCGAGCTGTTTGTTTTCGTCGCTGACAATGTTGCAAGAACAGGGCATCACATATGATTAATAATTGTGGCGCAGATGACATTCAAAGGGCCCAAGGTAATTTGGAATAACCTGTATAAGCAGTAAAAGAGACCGCGTTCAGATTCAAGCCTCTCACGGGAACGTCATTAGTGATCAGTGGAGTTTCGAAATGTGATAAGTAGGGAGTGAATTTCTATTATTTTGCATATTTTTGTCCGTTGGTTCAGGGTGTAGCTAGGTGAAATTTCTCGACGTTTGGTTAGAATATGATGCTATATAGATTAAAATGTTAGTGCATATTTGGTTGATTTTTCCTGTTGGTGCATATTCTTATAATTATAGGCGCATATTTTGCAAATTTTGTCAAAAAAAGACACTAATCTATGAAACGTTTCATCTTTTTAAGAATCTTATGTAATTGTGAGCGTTCATTGATTCGAAAGAGACAGTCACAGTTTGCGTTTTGTGTTTTCTGTAGATGATAAAATACTTGTGCAAATGTCGGATATTTCTTGAGAAAGATATATTTTTTAAACCAGTCAGAAGAAATTCAACAAGACATACAATGTACTTCACTAAGGTGAATATTTACTTCGATTATTTCTCTCGCGAAGTACAGAAGATTATATTACGATTGCACAAAAAATATATCTTTCATTCCAAGACAAATTTTCATTTCATTCCAAGGATTTTATCAAGACAGGTTTGCAGAAGAAATGAAATGTTAATTTTAAGTGCATATTAAAGAGCATATTTAAGAATTTTTAGGTCATAAATGTATATTTTTAGAAGCATATTTCAAGATTTTTTAGGGTATAAAAATCCTCTCCCTAGTGATAAGCGTATTGCGGAGAGAAACAGTGTTATGCCCCATACCAAAACTCCACAGTCGATCCTGTCATTCCCTCACAAGAATCACGTCTAACTTCCTCAAATGGGCTTCGCCGTGATGCCCGCTCCGCCCCATACAGATCTTTAGGCAGAGTTCACACGAGAGATCTGTGCACTCGACGAGCGTTCAAGTTGGATGGAAACATACGAGAGGGAAGACATGCGCATGCTCGCACACTAACGTTGCTTAGAAAACAAGGGGTGCCCGTATGCGAGCTACACCGCGATTTATTCAAAGCTTCGTCTGACGTGAATCAGCGGTTACGGGGCCATCCAATCGGGGCCTTGCACATCACTACAGTGGCGTCACTATGGTGGCGTCCGATTGAATGACACCGTAACAGCTCAATCACGTCAGACGCAGCTTTGAGTAAGTGCAAGTATAGAGTTTGTAATGGTTGAATGCAAGTCCTGAAATTTATCGTGCCTATGTTATACATCGATTAAAACGGTTGTCCCTTCAAGGTCACAAGCTGCCATGAGAGAGGGGGACATTGTCATCCAATCGCGAGCGTCATTACGATTTAAATTTTTGATACTGAAGCTCCCGATTGGATGACCGTTTTCCTCTTTCTTTTCAGCTCGTATCCTTGAAGGGACACTGCTTTAATCGAAGTATTGCCATTTGTTTTTCTTGATCATTTTTTGTACATGGAATGTAAATGTTAGCATTTTGTTCCTGAGGAGTAAGGATGTGACATCGATATTTTCAAAACATTGATTTGTTTGTAGAAACATCAATGTTTTAACGTCGATGTTTTTTTAACATCGATGTTTTGCAATCGATGTTTTTTTCTTCTTTTCCGGAGTTCTGTTTCTGAATGAAAAATTCACATTATCGCAATGCTGTAAAAGTTAAAATATGAAATAATAACTGGTGGTAATACTGTTAGTTCATGTGTTGGAACCAAAGGAACGTTGCTTGTAGTACCTTTTTCGACCAAACACAGTTGCCCGAAATGACATCCATGTCATTGTATTTCCTCTTTCTTCATGTTCGTTTCGCTCATTGAGATGTGGTCAAGTATGTTGTGAACGTAGGGTCTGCCCCTTCTAGTCTTTCGGCGAACTATTAAACACGAACATTAAATTGTAATGCACACGAATTTAATGGAAGAGATTACTAAACCAGTCTACAAATATCGATGTTATAAAACAGTGTTGTCGATGTCACGAGCGAAAGTCCGTGGCACGAGTGCCACGACGAAATCACCCCTCCACGCAGTTCATTACCCCGCCACCAGAGACAACGCCATCCCTATTGTAAAACGGCGGGGTTACTGATAGTTCCCTTTCCCCACGCTAGTTGCGCAGAGAAGCTCATGGCATGCTACGGTGCCACGACGCGTGCCATTGCCACTAGTAGGAGACCACCACTATTGTAAAACATCGATGGTTTTCAGTCGATGCATTTTTTAACATTGGTGTTTGAATTTTGAATATCAATGGTTTGTTATCGATGTCGCATCACTAGTATGAAGGCCAGGAAGTCGATATTTTCGAGACGGCATTCAATTCCACATCTCCCTCCTGTGTGACGTCAGTTGAGTGCTCAGATCACCGTCGAGGCGAGCGCCGTTAGCTAACCGTGGCGTGTGGGCTGGGGGTTCCGCAGCTGCGCCCGTCGCGTCGCGTCGCGTCGCCGCCATGAACCTGTCGCACAGCCGCAGCACGGGCAACGTGCGCGCCCTGCAGCGCGCCTTCAGCCAGGGTGGCGGCGGCGGCCTCATGATGGGGGTGGGGCCGTGGGCGGGGGGCGGGCCCGGGGGCGGGCCCGGGGGCGCCAGGGGGGCGGGGCGGGGGCGGCGCGCCGGCGCCGCTGCGCAAGAGCGCCAGCACCAGCAACTGCGTCATCGTGAGCAAGCGGGGCTACAAGCCCTCCGACCGCCACGACCCGCAGAAGCGCGAGTTCCTCACCTCGCTCACCGCCAAGCTGTGGCACCTCTCGCTGGTACGTACTCCTTCCACCCGACCACCTGCGCTGCGGTTTTTCCAAAGCTGCCTGTGACGTAAATGAGCTGTTGACGGTTTCATCCAAACGGGAGCTTGTATGTCCCTTCAGTGACGTCACTATGGTGAGGTTCAAGCTCCCGATTGAATGAAACCGTCAACAGCTGATACCTGCCAGAGGCACGGTCAGAAAAATCGCACTGTAAGCTGCGATATTTCCAAAGCTGGCTGTGACGTAAATCAGCTGTTTCGGTGTCATCCAATCGGAAGGTTGAATACCATCACAGTGACGTCACTGTAGTGACGTGTAAAGTCCCGATTGAATGGCACCGCTGGAACAGCTGATGAACTGCCAGAGGAAGAGTTGAATAAATTGCAGTATATCCTTCGATTTTGATAATGTGGCGCGTCAACGCTCGTCTTCATAATAGAATATGTCGCGGCATTTCGCACCTTTCTCGATCGTTTCGCTAGATGTCGTATGATTGCGATTTTTATCAAGCACTTGATAGGGTTGGGATCATGCGACATCTATCGGCAAGACTGAGGAAGACGCTAAATGCTGTGACACATTCCGTCATGAAGACTAGCCTTGAGGTGACACACTATAAAAGCCGCAATGTAAGGCCATGGTATTTGAATATCAAACTCTGTCATTTCCTGCGTTTTATTGTTTCCTATAATGTATATACTCTGATTAATATTGTCAGGTAAAGTATTACAATACAAAAACACAGAAGAGGACTGTTAAAAAATAATGTTTCCATCGATTATTTCGTCGACACCTTTCATTTTCAGCACCCATACCTTTCAGTAAAAGGACAAATATTGTTGGACTACGTGAAATTTCTTATTGAAAGGTCAATGATGAATTGTAATAAACTTTCTATCAAAATAAACGATACCGCTGGTATATACTGGCACTTCTCGCTGGCGTACCACGGCTCGTTCCGGCGTACCACGGCTCGTAGGAATGTTGCAACTTCTAAGAACATCATTGTGAATACATATACACATAGGTGGTACGTCCCCTCCCCAATATTTTCAAGTACATTCAGTAGATTCTTTCTGATTGTATTTTTTACTATTAACGTAAACGGCTACCTAACAGTATGGTTCGGAGTACACATAGGAAGGCGAGCCCTGTATGAGCTGAACTGTACTTCCTCTTTACTCCGGTTTTTAAAACGTGGCTTGTCCGGTTCTGTCTTCACGATGGAATATCTCACGTCATTTCACGACTTTCTCGGTCGTGTCGCTTCATGCCGCCAGATACATCGCACTGCTTGATACGGTTGTGATCATGTGACATCTAGCGGCACGACAGATATAGACGCGAAATGCTGTGAGATATTGCATCGTGAAGACGGGCCCTCACGCGCCACGTTATAAAAACAGAAGTATAAAGATGGAGATAGTACATAAAAAACAGTAGGATACAGAAATGATTTAATCATGTTGAAATATGCCACACTTATCAAGTTTTGGTAGACTACCTCACCCTAGTCCCGCTAGAAACAAGAATTATTTGCAGCCAATGACAATCGCAGGGGAATCTTCGGTCCAGTTAGCCTTACCAGATTCGCTTGCTTATGTCTTATTGCTTAGGCCAACATGTGTAACTACTATTTTTTCGCTTTCAATAGTTTTCAGTTTATGCTCAGAATATATTATTTAATTGATAAATAGTTACGACATAACCTTTCCTTTTTCTCCACCTTGTGGACTTTAAAACAATTAAAACAAAAATTGCAGCTTAAAGGAAAATTCCGTTGATATACCATCATTTATCCACCAACCACCACAAGCATTTCCTTTAAGCCCTCCCCCCTCCAGATTTACATGCATACCTCATCATGGAACAGCTTAAAGGGATGTCTAAAATTGACATCAAAATAAATGAATTATCCTGAGCGAAACTAATTCCTCAATATTTCACCCTACCAAATCCCCTTGCCAACGGAACGAAGAGATTCTCAACGCAATAATGACCCGCCTCACGCCTTTTTATTCCTCATTTCCCTTTTCGCTTCAATTAGAACGAAATCGTAGCATCAACGCTCTTCCGCCTTCAAAACACGCTCTTTAAAAGCCAGGCGAAAATAGCACGGGGAGCGGAGGGAAAAAAAAAAGAAGAAAATCTTCTTCCGAGGCGTCGAAATCTCGGCGCGGCGCCGACGCGCGGCGCGAACATCGCGACGATGCCAGCGCCATCTGTGAACGTCGACCGCAACTAAGTGAGCGCGGCTGCGCTGGCGTCGGATCGCGGAAAGCAGCGCTAGCGCTTGTAGTGGCGCTCCGCGGCGTCAAGGTTATAAACGCGATCTGTGTTTTCGCATCGGAGCGGCAGAGCCGGGCGGCTGCCAAACGCGCGGGAGGATTCCGCGATTAGGTCGCAGCTGTCGGTCTCGAACCGCTGTCCGCCCGGCAGTACTTCCGCTTAACCCCCCCCTCTCCCAAATCAGAGAGGGTGGGGGATTCAGAACTTCACTTAGAAGAAAACTCTGGTATTCGCAGAGGCAGTGCCGGCGCGAGGCATGGGCAGATCGGGCGATCCCTCGGGGCCCCGCAAGTCAAGGGGCCCGATGATGGGACTGATAGGAAAAAACTCAGTAAAAAAATTGAAAAATAAATCAGAACTCGAGAAAATCCTTATCGCATTTTTTAAAGTCTCGGTATAGTAGTCTGGTATTTCATCAAATTTTCAATTTTTTTAACCTTAAATAGTCAATTCCAGCCATTAGCTATAAGGTAAGATGAAAAATGTCGGAAAATTCTGAAAATTTTACAAAACAAAATTTTACTATGGGTCTATAAAATGGAAAATTGTTTGTAATCAAATAACGCTAACAATAAAATAGGCTCTACTAAACTTAATATTTAATGAGATTTTATAAACACTAAACACACATTTTTTAGCGTTTTAAGATCACCGTGGAAATTGTATTACTTGATCACTAAATACTTTTTACTTACAACTATTATTTAAAATGCAGCTTAAACGTCATAATGTTTTATATTTTTTGAAATTAAATAATTTATATAGTTTCTTGATACAACTTCCAAATTTTTAATTTTTTTTCGGTGAGGAGGGGAGGCTATGTTTCAGCATTGCCCCCGGACCCAAAATTGTCTAGCTCCCGTACTGTGCAGAGGCGTATCTACGGTATGGGGCCGTCCATAAACTACGTAACACAATTTTCGAGTATTTTCAACACCCCCTCTCCCCTTGCAACGCACTTCGCTATCTCTATATAACGCAGCGTAACGCTGTCTCAGGCCCCCTTCCCCCTTTAGAATTACGTAATTTATGGATGACCCTTATGGCGAACATGGCACGTGTCATGGAGGCCACTCACAGGGGCGCTATTTAGAGTTTACAAGCTAAAAGAAATAAAAACCCTAATTAGAAATCCTACGACAGGGGCGCTTGAATACCGAGGTACACCTCTGGGTATTTGTATCCTTCAAAATCTCTAGTAAAAGGGGACTACTTACCTTGTTGCCGAGGGCGTAAGCGCAGACACTCCATAATTTCTCCAGCAGTAACGCAACAAGCTGGCCCTCGCAAATCCCAAATTGGCCTATTCAGGAGAGAAATAAATAATTTTATTTTCAATTTAATTTATTTTTAATACATTAAATGCTCGATACATTTTTAATTATCAAAACAGCTGCACTAATATTTTAGACTCGAAGTGAATTATTCAAAAGTTAGTTTTATGTTTCATGAGTGGATTAAATTATAGAAAAGTGTTAATAATATGTTTACAATGATTTATACCTAATTGTCACCATTCTCGTCACCTTGTTAGGCAGACCACTTCTTTGAACAAGAAATTTAATTATTAAATATATATATATATATATATATATATATATATATATATTTAAAAAATAAATTATATTTCATTAAAACATTAATGTTCTTTGAAATTTCATACAAATTGTGATAATTATAATTGCACAACTAATTTCAATAATTCAAATTTAAGTCCAGCCTAATTCATTTCCTGTTATATTCGAGGTTCTTTGTTGTTGTTTCAATTAGCATTGCAGGCGCAGTGACATCGAGAACTTAAACTCATTTTTAAGAGAACTGTGTAAAATACAGTTTTGTTATATCTAGACATATGTCTGACGATAAATTTCCAAATCATGATTACGCTATTATTAACGAAGGACTTACAATTATTTCTTTTCACTCATATCTCAACAGCGGTTTTTAAAAACTGTATCATTGGTGCAATAACTGAGCCCCTCTGGGACAGATCGGTGGCTCTGAAGGTTATTATGCTTATTATCCTTATTATTATTATAATGCAGTTTATTTTAATGTTTATTTTCTTTTATCATAAGGACAAATACACAGGTTATACAAGACCAAAGCGTATTTATCGACGTCTTTTTGTTACGAATTCATATCTATCCTACTCCCATAAAATTATTATTATTATTATTATTATTGTTATTATTATTATTATTATTGTTATTATTATGCTTATTGTGCTATTAGGTTATTTGAGTTATGCTGAAATACTTCACGCATTTGCTGCCGAATATCTAAGAACAAGGCCAACGTTTGAGCCGCGTTCCGAGAAAGAAGCGCGAAATGAACCAATGTCGTGTGGTTCAGAGTAATAAAACTATATTATTTAATTTCATCAATAGCATTCAAGAGGTAATAGTTGAATATATTTACCGTCGTGTTTCTTAACTTCTAGTAAGCTAATTCCCAAAAAAACAAATTTCGAACAAAGGTTTGGAAGAGCAATACTTCCATAATCCCCTTTACTTCCTGATTGATTTTAATGAATTGATTGATCCATTAATGTATTTATAAATGTATTCATTCATTTACGAAGAACGGTGACGTTGACAGCGGTGGGTAACCTATGTATTCCGTTGTACAGTCGCTTCTTTACCTTTTCCTCCTCGCCATCTGTTACGATCGCCGAGCTTGCATTTATTTGAGGGCATGTACAAGAGTGTTCACGAACTAGTCTATTTTATTTCACATCCTGTTCTCTATTTTGATCGCTGACCCAAACTAATGCATCGTGAAAGACTCGATCTGTTCAGTGCATCCGTGAGACGCCATGACGCAATGCAGATCCGCTCCGGTGAAGTATTTAAGGCTCTCCGTCAAGCACATTTGGCCGTCGACGCAGCTTGCAACTTCAATAGCAAATCAATAGGTTCGTATTTGCCAGTCGCGAGGTCGTGTATACTTCCAGGATGCGCCATAGATATGAAGCTAAGCAAGAGGGGGTAGGTTCAATCCCATCCCAATAATATGTATAAAGAAACATCACTCGCACAAGAAACATCTATGGGGGTCGAAGTAATGAATTGCGCTACTTGACAATAATATGACATGCAAAATAATAATAATAATAATAATAATAATAATAGCCGGCCCCGTGGCCGAGATCGCTAAGACAGTAGGGCCGTAGTTGTCTTGGACCGTGGGGTCGCGGGTTCGAGTCCCGTCTCGGGCATGGTTGTATGTGTTCGTCCCTTCACCCCCCTATCATCACTACATCGTCTTATCATCATGTTATAACGTTACTTCCAATAGTGGTATCTAATGACCGAGTAGTTGATGCGACCTTAAATAATAATAATAATAATAATAATAATAATAATAACGACAATAACTACTACTACTACGAACATTAGTGCAGCGCCATCTGGTGGCAGATGGGAAAGTACGCGTGTGGGTGCAAGGCACGAGCTGAATTTTTTCATACACGTACTTGCAGTACTTGACGAGTCGACATTCTTAACGGTGGGTTATAATTATCGAACTATCTTCATTAATTTTAAGACGGCCAGGTGTCTCAATTTTCGATGGTGTTGATGATTTATAAACATTACATACTGCTTGCCATCTTAGTTTAACCTCCTGTTGTCAAAGCTTCATGGCCAAAACTGCAGGAGCGTCACAACCGCGAGTAGAATGAAGGTCTAAAGTGATCATGAGATACCCGGAGTTGGTAAGAAAGCGACCCAGGGCTGACTCCGAAGTTCTGGGAGGTGGAGAGAAATATGTCCCCAATATTCTACGCATACATTGTGTAAAGCAAAGTGCACATACGTAAATGATTCCGTTTGTGAGTTAACTCTTAAACCATCACATCTATAACTGACCTTCCATAACGAGAATCGAATCTTGATTTAGCCGATCAAAATTATCTGCTACACGTATCCAGTACTAGCTATTTTCCGTGATTTGAGTTTGAAGTTTCGACATCAGCTAAGACGTGTGAAACTACGTCGCTTCCTGATTGAAATTTTAGAGGTCATTTGCTCTGATCGTTGGTTTGCGTAGTACTTCGATAAATCTGGGGCGGACCCAGAGACAAATTTTGGGAGAAGAAATTCAAAATGTTTTCGTCGAATGTGTCATATTACAGATTTTGTAAATTGTCGCAGGCTACACTAAGCTCATGCTTCGTTACGGTTCTTATTCTTAGTAATTATCCGAAAATATTTTTGCTTGAACATTTCGTGACAAGTTAAAATTAATAGTTACTGAAACATTTTAGGAGGGAGGATTTCCTTCATCCCTGCCCGTGGATCCGCGCCTGGACAAATTCAAGACTTACGTCGGGACAGAGAACTATACTGCGATTTTTCTAACTTTGCCCCTCAAGGCCCGTCTTCACGATGGAATATGTCACGGTATTTCGCGACGTTCTCAGTCGAACCGCGACCGTATCAAGCAGTGCTTGCGATCATGCGAAGTCTAGCAGTATGATGGAGAAAGACGCGAAATGTCATGTGTTATTCCATCGTGGCCCATATGGGCTTGAGGGGCAGAGTTAAAAAAATCGCACTATAACACCAGTCACCAACAATTTAGACTCGACAAATACTGCAAGTCACGTATGCCGCTGGCACCTCGCGCCTCGCACCCACCTGCGTATCACCAGCTGGCGCTGTATGCGGCGGTATTGGCGCGTTCCCTCCAACCCACGCCCTCGCCGCCTCTCCAGTCCGAGTTTTCTCTCCGCCCGCCCCCGCCACGCTCCCGCTCCACTTTCCGCTTCCGCCCGTGCCTGCTTCCCAACACCCGTCACCCACTCTCATCTCCGCTTTCACCCCCGCCCCTGCTAATACTACCTCGCCGCCTGCAGCCAAGCCCCAACCCAATTCCAGTCTCGGCTCCCACTTTCGCTTTCGTCCTCTCCTCTCCCCAGTTTCTGGTCTCGGTTCCGATCTCGGTTCCGATCTCGGTTCCGGTCCCGGTCCCGGTCCCGGTCCCGGTCTCGGTCTCGGTCTAGGTCTAGGTCCCGGTCCCGATCTCGGTCTCGGTCCCAGTCCCTGACCCGCTGTCCCTTCCCCTCCCCCTACGTTATCTCGCCCTCTCTCACCCACTCCCCGTCTCCGCCCCCCCACCTCTACTCCGATCACATCCCCACCCGCACTTCTGTGTCTCTCCAGGACCGCCCCTCCACTGCCACCCCTACCTCCCACCCCCACCCCAACACCGCGCCGCGTGTGCAAATATGACGTCGGGCGGCGCAACGACGCCTTTATACGCCGACCTTGTGACGCCAAACCCCGGAGATGTTGACGTTGGCCGCGGCGCGGGCCGACCACGGATTGCTCTCGTATTTCTGCGTCGGCGGCGTCAGTGCTATTTAAGACGTGTGTGTGTATACGCGCAGCTTTCGCATGCACTTTAACAACTGCTTTCGTTTTTCTTTCAAGCATCGTAGCGGATGCAATTACTCGGTTGCGGTGAAGCTCCGTTTTCAGTCGCAATGGTTTTCAATACACTTGTCATGCTATGTTATGTCATGTCATGTGCACGACACTTCAATGGACATAGTTTGTTTTAAGATGAGTTGTATTAAAGTTGTCTCAACAACGTTGATAAGTATTTTCTTTCTATTTTCAATAATAACAAATGTCGATATAAGATGAGGAGCTTCACGTTTACAATTATTTCTCTCTGTTATCGAGTGTCCCTATTCATCCAGAAATGTATTTGGCGGTGGTAGTTTTGCCCGTTAATAAGACAGAAAGCCGCTGTATAAATAGATCGAAAGAGATTTAACAGGGTGAAAGGTTTTTGGAGACGCATAATTTCAAAATATTGTTACGAAAACATGGTAACATGATCATATATCACGGTCACAATATTTTCATTCTTCTCTTTCTAACCAATACGATGTTAATGCCAGATGTTCACATTTATGAACTGCAATTTTATAGTATTCACCTTATCTCGGCCAGTGGGTTGCAATTCTGAATGAACCTTGTTATCAAACGCCACCAGTGAACCATATAGTCAAATGGAGATGATTACACAGATCAACATTTTAAACAAAATTTTCCTTCGCAAGAAACACTTTTGTCTCTCATGTCTATTTTATTACCCTGAGAACAAGCTCAAATTTATAATACTATGCAACAATGTTTCTGATAATTGAGGATTATACATGGTTCAACAAAGCAATTTTTCAATTTAATAACTGCATATACTGAAGAGATAGAATTTTGGTGTGCCCCTGTATGGTACAATTCAAATACTTTAAAAATAAAACTATGAAAACTCCATCCAAAATTAAATGAAAGCAAGCACTAGACACCACTTGCACGTGTGCTCTTGAACGCAAGCCAAGGACCCGCATAATGGCGTCTTTGTTGTGCCTTTCGCGCGGTTTCCTGCGTTATGTTTCACAAGACGCATCACTTTCTAAATTAAACATAGGGCGCGCGACGGCAAATTAAGTAATTGTGGCGTTTATGCGTTACGGCGTGAAACATGCCTCCTGGCGCACCCTCAGCGCTCCCCGCCATCTGCTAAGGAGCGAGCGCCTGCAGCCTCGAAACAATGCAGAATTAGCCTTCGCACAAATAAAATGCCTTGTCCGCCCCCGCTGCATACCTATAGCAAGACTCAGGGCTCCCAACGCGGGTCGCGAAGGGCTCGCGCTGGCACGGTTTAACCCTCCGGCGGGCGCGTCCCGTCATCTCCCACCAGCAGGCGCGGGCGGCACTCTGTACCGCAATTTATCAACTTCGATTTTCGCGTCAATAGTTATTACCTTTGTTATTGAATGTGAAAGAAATATTATTTATTTATGTTTTTATACATTTTATTTCATAATAACTAAATAAATACCAAACGAAATAAAGATATTAATAAGAATCTGATACAATATTTGCTCCCTCCGTGTCTTGGTACGTGTTACTCGTACATGTGGGGGAATGAATACGGTGACAAACGTGCCTTCTAACGTTTCTTCAAAAACAACGCATTTAAATTACTAGTTAGTACTCCAAAATCTGTGTCCGAAAGCTCAATAAAAAAACCGCAGTAAGAATTCTAATGGATAAAATACGCCAATATTATACGCAGACAAAGGGCGTGCGGTACGGTGTACCGCAACCATTGCAGAGTTGGAATTACTAATGAATAAAGGTCGATCGGCAGTGTCTAAAATGTGATTTGAGTGCCATCCGGTTGAAAATATAATGAATGAAGAATAGATATGATATCAATAGTGCGACACTAATTATTTACCCGAAATCAACAAAAATGTAAGAAGGTTGCCCGAAGGTTAAGGCACCGGTTCACGAACTTTTGCCTTCGGGCGCCGAAAATTATGTTTTATCCTTTTCATAAACTCTATCGTTTTTTAAACTAAAACATGTTTCCACACGCCAATTAACGGTGGAATGTTTAGTAATTCAATAAAAATATGCTATTATTTGCCCAAAGGCGAAATTTAATTTCCGTTTCCTTGTTGGGAGTAAGGGATTGCACAGCGATTGAGTTCGGGTCGAACTGAAATGAGAAAATTACAGACTTTTCCCCGTCGTTCTCCCTATATTCTATTTTTCCTTTCTCCCTTTCCTCCAAACTACTGAAAAGTGTCCTTGGTACGCGACGAGAAATAGTTCCCGGCGAAATACTATATTACATTGATTATCTGATTCTCAAACAATGTGTCATGTACTGAATGTAAAAAAAGGTATTTTGACCATTACTTCATCTGAGTCAATGGAACACATATTTTAATTTACGTTTTAATTCGCCTCCGTTGTATGCCAAAGGTAGGATATATAGCGGAAGAGAGGAAAATTGGCACAAAGATGCGAAGGGATCTCTAAGCGTTAGGAAATAAAAGGAATTTGAACTCCAATATCTTCACCACATTGCTTTCTAACTGGCAACCTTCACAGACGGCATGGTCAAAAACAAGGATAATGAACAAATCGACTACAGTAATTTTATTAGGATTGAAATATGTTGATCGTCATCCAACTACTCAAAGTCGATAATGTTTTAAACATTTTTCGGAAATCTGAATTATGTTTAATATTAGCACTTGTAATTATAATTATAGACTTATGGCAATAAGTTATTTTCTAGATACATTTCTTATAATATAATGTTTTTTTTAAATGAAGACCTCAGGGCAATAACTATACGTAAGTTTTTATAAAAAGGAATGTAAAGGTTTAAAAATTGCCTTCTGTACGCTGGGAGAAAGAACATTAAGTCATGAATTACACTGCCAACCTGCGGCAAATCTTTCAAGTAAAAACCCAACACCTAGAGACTTCTGTGGGGCGCCGAAACACACAAATATCTCAATTTCATTAGAAATGTGGCAAGACATGTTGGTTGCCCCAAGGTCTTCATATATACAGAATGTCCCACCAACTATGGACCACCCCCGTAACTTGTCAAGGGTTTTAGGATATCGAAATGCAGTTTTCGATTAACAATGCGGATTCATGGGGCAAGTAACATGCCATAGAGAAATTGCCTATAACATTTTTAGTTTTCAAAAAATTTAATCATCTTTGATTTTTTAAATGGAACTATATTTTTTCAGCAGCAATGTATAGATCATGAAAAGAGGAATAAAATTATGTTTCATATGCTAGTATTTTGATAGTAATTTGAGTATAAAATTAGATTTTTTGATATGTGGTTTTGAATTAAACGGATAATATTTCGTGAAGCAGCCCTTGCAACTCTCGCCTTCGGGAAAAGTGACCTTCACGGCGTCAAGACTTGCGTGGAAAGAGGAGACAGAGGGGTGGCAATGAGGGATAAGAGGCCTAACTAAAGCGATCCAGGGTCTTGTCACAAAGGTCACTTTAAGAAACACTAATTTCAACGATCAGAATAAGAGATTTTTTCCATGATTTATCTGCATGTAACTTGTCTTCTTTAATAATAAATATCATTTTCAAACTTGACAAGAATCCAACCACCGTCTCTTCGTTGGTAAATTTAATTTTTAATTAAGATGATTATTCGTCCACCTGCGCAACCGTACCTCTCCTGTTGTTCACAAATCGAAAAGAAAACATTACACCCCCGTCTTCTGCCGTGGATTTTCAAGTTTGTGGCAGCACGTGGTGTTATCAAGTGAGAAACTCTCCAATCAGTATTAGCAGTTGTAACTGCAGATGTGCATTTGTGTTAAAGTTTATTAAATTTACACTGAGAGTCTGTCAAGAATATTTTAAAAATTTTATTGCTTTCTTCTTTTTGTACATGTTTTAAATAAGATGTTTATTAACAGTAAATAATAATAGAAATGTCTACCTATCTATTATTTAATGAATTAATCGAGATATTACAATAAAAATCTTAAATCATTCATTCCCTTTCCATGTTTTAAAATGAGAGTTTGTTTCTGCAAACACACTGAGCTCGATTCTTGTAAGTTTGAAAAGAACCTTTATTACTATTGTCCTTCCGCTACAAATTATTTTTATTTTTGTTCTTTTTGATTATCGTTGCTTTGGAATTTCAATACAAGAAAAGTTCAATTCAGATGAACAAATGGCAAAAATCTCTCATTCTGATCGTTAATGTTGATGTTTGTTCATATGATCTTCATGTCAAGACCATGAATTGCTGCAGTTACGCCTCGATCTCTCACAGCCGCCCCTCTCACACCTTGTCTCCACGAAACAGTCTCGACGCCGCGAAGGCCCGTCTTACCAACGGTTACTGTTGCGAGGGGTGCTACAAGAAAAGACAGTTTGCTTAAAAATCACGTGTCAGAAAGTCTAATTTTATACTCAAATTGCCATCAAAAATACTGACATATGATACATCATTTTATTCCTCTTTTCATGATCTATACATTGCTGTTGAAAAAATATATAGTTCCATTTAAAAAATTAAAGATGATTAATTTTTGTGAAAACTAAAATGTCATAGACAATTTCTCTATGGCATGTTACTTCGATATCAATAGGGAACCGTTTCGAATTCGATAGGGAACCGTTTAGAAGTTATGGGGTGGCCCATAGTTGGTGAGGCTCCCGGTATGCAGCTTATATTTAATTAAGACCTACTACGATACCATTCACAATAGTTAAGAAGTAATATAAATAAAAATTGAAATCAAATCAATTCCTTTCACCAACAGCGGAGGTCATCTCCTCCGGAAAGCAATAAAACATCTCTTTGAGACTTAATCCAAATTACGTGCATCAGAGACAGATGGAAATACTTTGCCTGTGGTCTTGACAATTACCCTACAATTACCCTACCTGTTTGCAACAACAATAGAAGCATGTCGATGCTTCTTGTTGTAATCGTGAGATCAGAAATAGGCGTTTCTGGTCTTTCTTATTATTACTTTGTATCCATGACCTAACGCCTCTCATTTCCTGTTCTTTTATTTAAATTCTTCCAAATCATGGATAATCCAAATCATAACCCAGCAGAACAAATTTAATCATCAAATAAACTTTCAAATGAACTTTCAAATAAACAGCAAAACTTTAACAAATTTAATATTTAATTTTTTCAAAAAAGCACTTTTAAATTTCAATCACTTTTACAATCATATTATTGTCATTCAAAAACGTACGTCCGTATTTACAAAAGTGAACTTCAAAATTCTCCATTATTTTAAGATTCGTAAGAAATTTCTCATCACATTCACAACGTAATATTTGCAATGCACAAAGGTGCAGAATATGAAAAATTAAAATGAACATCGTCGAGTCGCAAATGGACATCTGTCTACACGTCCATTTGGTAGTAATAAAGAACGTCTCGTAAAGCGTTAACAAGAACTAAGAATGAATAGAAATAGAAATCAGTATCTTATATCATAATTCCACCAACTTAATTATGATAGTTTTTGCACTTACTTTCCCATGAAGTTTCCGAACTTCAGAGATATCACTCGTTACAACACACGCACTTTCCAAATTCACAATTCACAAGTTTATGGGGACGCAGTCAACAGCAAACTGAGCGCTCAAGCTGGAAGGTAATAGTGCCAACATAACGAATTAAATTCATTCAGTTAAGAGTTGATAACATGTTACTTTGGCCACCCTGCTTTTATAGAAACAAAACACGTAAAGCTTGTATGCCGCGTTGGAGTGGAAAGTAACGAGTTACAGATACATCTCATCGTTATCTCTAGCTCTTTGAATGGAAGAAGTTTGAAGAATGACAAATGCAAAATTCCTTTTTTTTTCAGGAAAATTATGCCTACATTCATTCCAAATACTTGGAATGAATAAATGAACTTTTTACCAAATAAATATTTTTAAATAATTTAGAAATAATATTTTTCGAATTTTTAAATCTTAAAATAGTTCTATGATCCTATAATATAAATTATGTACTCAACCGCATTTATCTGTGCATGGTAAAACTCTCCAAGCACAATATTATTTCGTTAATGAAAGAAACTAATAATTAATATGATACTCAGTCGAAAGTTTTGCAATAACCAACGTGTATATTGTATTAAACTGCCTTACTAGCATAATAAAAAGTGTTTCTCATACATAAAATATGTGAATCAGAGTATTTTAGTAACTACATATCTATTTAACACATGAAAAACAGATTTCTTAGTGATTTGCAACTATTTCTAAATAAGATGCAGCTTTCTTGCTTAGGGATAATATTCGGTAGGTCACAAACATTACTCATTACGAAAATATCAAAAACAAAAATCTTGTGATACTTTTTTTTAGGCTAAGGACGTGCAGAATACAGATCGCAAAATCCCAGGAAAACGGTACAACAAAGAGTAGATTCTGGGGAAATGCCTTCAGCATCAGTGCTCTTCTGTTTGTTAAACTACACTTTTTAAACTACACATTTTAAACTACTGTTTGTTAAACTACAAATTTGTTAAACTACAAAAAATAAAAAAAATTATCTACTTCACTAAGCCATTACTTCATCTCAGCCAAATAGAACTTTGACAAGTCTCTTTTTACTCGTCTTTAAATTTGTAAGCTGAATTGAACGAGAAAGCAGAGCAAACATTATTCGTCTTTCTCAGACTATCCCAATAGATTCATAATCTTCATTAGAAAAGTTAGAGCAGTTTTGAAAGTCATAGTAATTTATTTATATTTTCCCTTCTTAAATAACAAGAGTACCTTTCAACTTTTTTTGTTAAACTACCGTATAATAAAGTTAAATTCTAATAAAGCTAGCCTAGAATATATTCTGAAACTTAATTTATTTAAACAGCTGAGAGTATAAAAAGTGATGGTGTCAAGATTGGGTCGAAGCGCGTTATGGCATCTGGTCGAAAACATCTTTCCCGCTGTGTGAAAGAAACCGCTATCAGTAGCCCAGATTTTAAAAGTTTTTGATGAAAATATTGAATTAAAATAGTACATTATGAAACGATGATGTAATGAATTGGTCTTGATACACGAGTGATATTACAATACGAGCGAGGAACGGGCGAGGAACATAAACTTCACATGAGTGTATTGATACCCATTACATCCAGTTTCATACAGTCCTTTTTCTACGACTCTTGGTAACGTTTATAAACTAAACTTTTATACGGAATCGTTTCGTGGCAGTTGACATCCAGGATTAAGCCAAGGGCCACCTAGCGGACAGCTACCCTACCCCTTTGATTTACTTGTTCGCCTGAGAGAGAGAGAACAAAAGCTGCGGCAATAATTCCAAGGTCACAATTTTCGCTTTTTTCTCTTATTTTTGGAGGTGCCAACCCAACCTTTGATTCCCTAAACATTTTAAATTAATGAATTGTTTGGCTTTTAAGGACAACCTGAGGCAGCAACATATAAAACAAAATGACTCGCTTCCAATCTTAACGTCAGTCAAATGTTCCCTCTACCACTACTACTGAGCTAGTCAAATAGGATCAAAGTGAAATGACGATTCAATTTATTTTAAATAATATTCTATGTAAAAATTACTAATCATAAAATAAATTAAAAGTAACATGCGTAATATAATATTAAATACAATTTTAATATACACAATTGAACGTTTACTAATAATGATTCTCAATGATTAATTGTCAAAACTGGGTTTGTAGAACTTCTCTGTGATTGATCAAGAACCTGTATTGTATCATTGTACAAAGGGTTGCAATCATTAAATGACAGAATTACGCAATGGGAGTAGAAAAATATTTTTTCTAGACAGCCACTACAAAATCGGTTCTTTTATAGTATACGTACGGTGCTTAAAGTTTAATTTTTAGCACCAATACTAAAAGTAAAACGATGCTCAAGCATTCAAATAAATCTCTGAATACAACAAACAAAATGATTTCATCTGACTGCTTTAGCTATTACTGACCTTAATGTATAATGATGTGATTTGTATACTTGAATAAAATAAAATGTAAGTCGGTAAGGCTGTATAAAAAAGTTTCACGACACAAAGAACACACATGGTAAAAGTGATTTTATTTACTCATAGGAATGTGTTTCTCAGCTTGTATGTCTCGTGTCGCAACATTTTCTACTCGCAAAATAGAATGCCACTTTTACCACTCGATCATAAATAACTATTTGAGCACTCATACTTTTACTTACCTTCACTTTTCATTGATTAGAAGGTGTTACTTTCCGTACGAATACGGCTAAATAGACACCATTCACTTAGACACCATATTTTTGCAAAATGTCTTCGCTTTCTTACACAACTAGGTACTGCAAGAGAAAACAAAACACGGAGGCAAAATGAATCAACATGGCTGCTGCCTCGCAAAACGGAGAATGATCTTAACAGCATACTATTTTGAATTTCCATGAACTTGTACTAAACATAATGTACGCTACTCATACGAAAGGAATCTTTGGTGCACTCATTTCAATAAGGAGCGAATTTTTATGCTTTGCATATTTTTGGTCGTTGCATCAGGGCATAGCTAAGTGAAATTTCCTACATTTGGTTAGAATTGGATGCTATGTAGATGAATACATTAGTGCACATTCGTGCATATTGGCCGATTTTTCCTTTTGGTGCATATTCGTGTAATTATAGGGGCATATTTCGTTAAAATACAGACTTCTCTCTAAAACGTTTTTTTCTCATACGATTTATTATTTGTTTAGGGTTCCTCCATTACAAAGAGCTTGGCACAGTCTGCGTTTTTTTTTTCTTATCCAGGGATGCCAAAATACTTGTGCAAATACAGGAAATTTCTTGGTATCATATATTTTAAAAATCAGTCAGACATACAGTGCAGCAAGACACACAATGTACTTTACTAAGATGAATATCAACTTTAATTATTTCTCCCGCGACGTAAGATAGATTATAATCTGTTGTACAAAAATATATATTTTCATTCCAAAGGCACTGCTTCTTCTGAATTTTATCAAGAAATGTTAATGCAGGAAATGAAATATTCTTAATTTTAGTTGCATATTAAAATGCATATTTAAGAATTTTAGGTATAATGCATATTTTTAAACGAATATTTCAAAAATTTTAGTGATATATTCCTTTCCCTACTATCAACCTTTCATTCTTACGCCAGAGATGCACATCCTGTGTACCAGTGGCGTAGCGTGACTCACACGTTGGGGATGCTCAACAATAACACACAAAATGTCACTATCAACTACTTCGTCTAACAGGCTAACGCAACACAAGGCCGATACACGGGACTACTTCCACGCTCTCGATTGCTTACGACGGTTGTAGGCGCTTCCCACAAAATCCTCACAGCAGTCAGGGCTGCCGATGTCTGAAAGCAAATTATACAATGGCTCAGCTTTAATTCTTATACGCGAATGGCAATAAGACCATTTGTTAATTTATACATTGCAGACTAAATAATATGTAATCTATTTAAGAGATAATACAATTTCTTGGATATTAATTAAGAAATAGTAATCAGGCACTATTTCTACAGTTTGTACCCATGACCAAGCGGGGACTCCCGAGTGAGAGAGAGAAAGATAATTTACTGAACGCCTGAAGTGTGCTGCGCTCTCGTGCACAAACGAGCTTCTTTCCGCAGTAGACGCTAGCGGTAAAGCAGTCGGGTTTCTCTGTGCCAGGGGTGAAGAGGGGAGAGGGGGACCTCGCCATCTGCGCATGCGTCATTGCTCGTCGCAATCTGGCGGCCGACGCTGAAGTATTTTAGCTTCCCACCAATCAGAGGCCAGCTTCAACAGCCCGCCGAATTCAATCATAGGAAATCAATTTAAATTAATACAAAACGTGTTTCGCTCAACAGACCACTTGTAAGATTATCAATACAGTATTTAAGGTTCTTATATACGGGGATGCTCAGCATCTCAGCGTCCCCTGACGCTACGCCACTGCTGTGTACGTTACTAGTACAACTAGTAACGTAAATGACCATGGTTCTCTTGTCCTAAGAATAACGCGTTCCAGGGTTGAAAACTTATTCACGCAAGAGGGTCTTTGACTTGTTTTCCGTCATTTTCTCCTTTTCATCTCTCACCACGTTAATTCCCTTTATTTAACACATTACCATCTTTTTTAACTTAAACATGTTTCCGGACAATACTGAACAAACATAAGAGACTCGAAAATACGTAGTTAGTATTGAATAGCGGGACGTTCGCCAAGGCAGCGTAAAGACTAAGAATATATTATTGCTATCGGGCAGTACCCTCACATAAGAGTGGTTATTTTTGTAGTTAATGGAAATATAATGGGCACGGAAAGGAAGTGTTTAACGATCAATTTTAGTTTGTTGACCAAAACGATTGCCGAGATCACAGAAGTTAATTAAATGTGTTTATTTTTGTTCCTTGATTTTGTGCATTGTTTAATGACGTACTGCAGTCAAACCCGTTATTTACATTTGATCAAACAAACCATGTATACAGAGGAAATAATAGTTTGCGTAGTAAATATTATTTCATCCTGCAATAAAAAAGCTGCTGACGAAAATTCAACTCCACTGTCAATAACACATTCAGAAAATATACACAATACACGCTTGTGATTTGAATATTTACATTAAAACTACATTTGTTGAAGTTTTTGAATATTTTATTTGTGTTTTTTTCTTTTTTGACACTCATTTGGCATCTGCAAAAAGCAGCTCTGGTTGACTGGAAGAGTGGATTATAACAGAGAATCTTAACTGCGCACGTTTTCTTGAGCCCTCATTTCGCGAGACGTGAGAGAAATGAGGAGGGGTTGGTTATTTTCTACGACACGTCTAAAATTATATTCCGATCAGTCCCAGGCGAATACCGGAGCAGTATTCTAATAAATGGCCAACGTACTGTGCGCTGTCTTTCCTTCCTCTTTCCTAACCTATCCTCATCTCTTATTGATACACACTTACACCTACGTGCACCACACTAGTGTGGGAAGATCAATCAGGAGCATAAGAGCTTGTCCCATCTGGAGGAGGGGAATGCCCCGCTGAGGGAAATACCTGGAGGAAGGAAAACCCGCCAGCGTCGGCTCTGGATCGCATGTTCCTGCGGCAGAAGACCGCCCTGACCTCCCGGGATCTAACCGTTAACTGGTGACGTGCCTTCAAACTTCTCTTACCGGTGACGTGCGGTCTGTGAGACCCCAAAAGGTTTAGGCAGATTATTCTCGGTGTTCCATTTCATGTTGACTTGACAATTTTTTTTCACGTTAACTGTGCTATAACAAACAAGAATATAAAAAGATTTGTCGTTAATATGTAAAATGAAATAATATAATTATTCATTACTCGCCGAGTAAATGTATGGCTATAACTTGTTCCATACTGTTTCTTTACTATTAATTATCTTAAGAACTCGTAGAATGGTTTGAAATATTATTTACTGCATTAAAAAACCTTCATTTCTATACGGTAATGCATTGTTACACGAAAATTATCCATTAATAAAAAATTTGCAATGCACATTCATTGTGGGAAGAAAAGTCCCATTACTGGTGATGTGAGGTCTGCGAGTCCGCTCCGAAACTTCAATTAGCCCTCACCAGCGAATGGCTGTCACTGGATCCGCTGCCCCGCGTGTGAGAGTGGTTTAGAAGGAGATAGGAAAGTACTGTATTGCGACGTACCAGAAAGGAGAGGCTACGCGTTTATTTTTCTCAGTGGTCTCAGAGACCGCACGTCAACAGTTAAGGGTGAATATGCTCTGTACTTACCAGACTAATAGGCACACAAAAAAGTCAGACCCAAAGACTTGACACATGTCTCTCTATGTATTTCAAAGCGCTGAATCCGAAACTGAAGCCAGAATTGTGCCACCACCCTCTAGTTGTTTTTTAAATCGTGAGAAACCACCTTGAAATTGTAGATTGTAAATTTGAGGGTGTTTTCTTGCGATTTAAAAAACTGGAGCTAGATGGCGCAATTCTTGCTTCAGTTAGGAATTCAGCGCGTTGAAATACATAGAGAAACATGTGTCAAGTCTTTGGATCTGACAACGTTTTTTGAGTGTGTGCCTGTGTAATTGAAGTAGTTGACGTACTCCCCGAAATCAAAAAATACCGAATCACTCACTCACTAGAGGAAATCCGCATCGAGAGATTCAACGATGTGTAAAGTCACGTAGGAAGTTGGAGAGCGCGGTCGACGCTGAGATTCGCCAAGCGAACTGGAAGCGCGAATCGTTTGGGCGGCCCGCTCACGCTTCCCCCCGTCCTCCGGGACCCTTACGCCTGTTTTACACATCAGCATCATTTTTTCTTTCTTTTTCGCTGGTACAGAGAAGGGACCGATCAGACTGAATGTAATTTGTACGAAAAAATGAAGCATGCTTCATTTTTCGGTACGAATTTCATCCAGTTTTGACTACCGCGCTCCTGGCGTCACTTTTCGAAACTTATTCTGGTTTTATGAGTGTGTTGCAATTTGTTCCTTTTGAACAGTTTTGAGAGCGTTCTGATCTGTTGAATTGTAAAGTGAAGTGATTATGTAGTGAGAAATAAATCATGTACTGTTTTCGAATGTTGTCCGTAGTCCGTCGTCGTTCTGTAGTCGGTTCTAACATAAACTAACATAATTTGTTACCAGAGATGCGATGTTCAAATGTTTGATCTTCAGCGCTTTTGCGACGTCCGGAGGAAGTATTTTCATCACGATTAAGTACACAAAGCAGAAATGACCGTGTAAAACGCTGGAATCATGTTCATCCACTTTCGGCATCGAAACATAACGCGTAGAAATGAACGTCCTTTTTCCATCCACTTTCTGTACAGAAAATTATGAAAAAAAGGATGAAAAAATGACCGTGTAAAAACAGACTTTACACACACTGCGCCTCAAAACATGAAACAGAGGAAACTTACGGGTGCTTTTCCCTCGTGTGATCTGGGTTAATTCGCTCAACATTGTATTCTAAGGTTTTCACTGGAAGAAGTTTCGGGGACAAATATTGTGTCTAAAAGTTTTTGCGAAATATATGAAGTTGAATTTTTTGGTTTTAATTCCGTGAGGGGATCAACTGAAATTCTCAGAAGTGTTGGATGAAGAGACTGCCCGTTGGATGAAGAGCAAATTTTACTGGATTGCAAACTTCTCTGTTATTATTTTTTAAAACAACATCTGTACGAAGTATCTAGATCACGTTGTCGAAGTTTATACGTTATTCCACGTTGCTTTAGTTTTGTTTTTAGCCTTCAAAATATCCTGTTTGTTTTTTATCATCGTTTCCTGTTATTATTTTACTTAAAATGCTTTTGTATTTGAAACAAGATTCTTGTACCTACATTGAACAATAATATTTTACCAGATTTATTGTGGAGGTTATAGGAGATATTCTCCATCTCAATCAACTACATCCTTTTTTTCAACGAATATTGCAGATTAAACTTAAGTTCATTTTTTCTATGAAATCAAAGAACATTTTTCTAATCCAGCATTACATTACTCCGCGTGTCTCTAGTTATTATTTCCAAACTAATTTAAGACACAGTTTACGATAGTTTTTTTTCCTTTAATGTATAAAGGGGTCCAAAAATACATTTTTCTTTTCGACAGTGAATAAGTTTGGAACGGGGAGGACACAGTTGTGATCCTTGATTGCTGTTTCAGTTGAATATTTTGTTACTTGTTTCTTACGATAATGCGTTAACAGCTAAACAAAGTCGATGCCGCAGAAATACTGAGAGAGTGTATTAATTTTTTTGACCCATCTGTATAATACAGTGTATTCTAATGGCAGTTATTCTCGCTATCCCGCGAGTAATCTTCGTTTTCCTGTTATTTCGTAACAAACACTTTATCCCTTTTAGTGTAAGTTGTTTTTGAGAGACACTTTGTGGTTGTGTAATGTCGATTTATACATAGTAATTTGAACTTTGTCTTGTGGCACGTAACATTGCTGAGGATCATAATAGGTGTAGAATGACTGCTGGTCACCTTTTGCGCAATAGCCCATTCATTACTCCACGTCAACATTCACCCCATCTGTCGTCACTCATGACCGAGGCGCCAGGCTGTAATTCAAAGGTCCAGGGCGACGGGGCGCCTAGGGTCGTGAAATGGCTTCTGAATGTCATCCGAGCAGATGGAGAAGGCGATAGACGCCTGTGTACACAGATATTTTAGAGGTAATTTGACTCGTTTACATTTGATACCATCTTGTTGGATTTCTATTTAGAATGTTGGCAATCATTCAGGTCGCATTGTCAATAAGTCTTCAATCAGAAAGTGGGTTTTCACTTCTCCTTTTCCGGAAAGAAACACTATGTAACATAGTTTTTGTTATATATGTAACATTACTATCTTTTCCTTCATTGACATTGCTTTTCCCCCAGTGAATAAGCTGATAATTCAAAAACACTAATTTACAGGAGAGCACAAAAAACTTTCAACTAATGATGCAATCAGGTATTATATTCAAAGAAAACCTACACAAAAATAGTTTTATTTCAATAACACCACAGTTTGAATATAAATTGCACAATTTACTCGAGTTGAAAGATGTTTTTCCCTCCTGTAAAAATTAAGTGTTTATGACTTATGAGCTTATTCAGTCGGGTCAAAGAATGTAAAGTGCTAACATGATGACACGTTTTCCGATTCAGAAAGAGCAGCTTATAATGCCACTAACAAATCTGAGAAAGACCACATAGATGATCCAAACATCAATTTAAACTACAATCCATTTCATGGTCCATTGCAACCATATTTACTTCTTCATTAGCCCAAAATCTTACGCGCTCGTGTTGTGGATTACTGATTATACACCTGTTGAAAACGGAATGCATCCGTTTTCATGCAATGCATCATGAAACTTACGCAAAGGACGGATTCAGCCGATCATTTGGGGGTGTGGCATCGTATATTTTTGTTAAAGTATACACATATTTGTTATTATAATGTATATTATTTATACACTTTAAATATTATACTAACAATATTATTGTTTAAATAATTACATAATTCAAAAGTAAATAAATATTTAAATTAATTTTGCCAAATAAAGGAAAATAAACGAAAACTCTAGGCCTTTTGGGGGCAGGAGGTCATGACCCCCATGTCCTCTTGGATCCGCCAGTATTCATCCGGCCCTGCGGTATAAGTTGAAACGTAAGTACGTACATAACGCTCAAGGTCCGTCGTTAGAATTCTGTCAGCCACGGGGCTTGTGAGTGCATGAAAAGAAGAGGTGACCAAAGTGCTAACACCCCCTAATTAATCAATTGCGGCACCCTGAAGCCCTCTATTCGTAGGAGGGTGGGGGGCGTGGCGAGTGGCGCGCTCAGCGCAGCGCCGGCCGCTGGCAGAAGCTCCGCGCGCGCAGCGGCCGCCGGCGCCGCCGCCGCCGCCGCCGCCGCCACCTCCGCCCCGAAATAGCGGCGCTCGACGCGCCCAGCGCCCAGCGCGCCCGGACGCCGCCGCCGCGACGCCCCGAACCGCTCGGCGCTCTGCGCAATGCCCCGGTAGAGTCCCTAGATACAGAGAGTAGCGCATTCCATTGCTCCCCCCCATCCCGCCATTTTATGACCAGTTCTCAGGAGAATTGGAATTGAGTGGTACTTTAGTAGTTGAGAATCACGAATTTATCCCAAATGAATATTAATATTCTTGGGATAAATATTAATATTCTTGGGCGCGCGATCTTTCCTAACTCTTCCTTGTCCTATCCTCTCTTACACACACACACTAACATGTACTACACTACCACACATGCTGGGAGACCGGTTGGGAGCTTAGAGCTTGAACCAGCTGGGGCGGTGCTCCGCTCGTGGGAGATACCTGAAACAGAAAATTTCCCACAAACAGACCTCAAGCTCCCAGCAGGTCTCCCGACATGTGTGGGTAGTGCTGCTCATGTAAGTGTAAGTGTGTGCGTATGCAAGGGGTGAGGATAGGACAAGGAAGAGCAAGAAAAAGATCGCGCGCGATCCGTTTGTTAGTGTACTTCTCCGGCTTTCGCCGGGTGCTGATCAGAAAATCCACGGGAAACTCTCAGAGTAGCCGGCCGCTAGAATTCTCCTCCAGACAGAGACTGAACTCCACCTAGCGGTCTAACAAGTGTCGAAAATCTTGCCCCCATCTGGACTCGAACCCTATGACCTCCCGGTCAGAAGCACTTCAGTGACATCAATTGATGCCCTGAGCCACCCAAGCCGGTGGCAGATGGCTTCGGGGATCTCTTCCCGAAATGTAAAATGATTCTCCAAATTGTCGGGTTAAAAAATGGGCAAATCAAAGATTGAACATATTGACAGAAATAAAATGTTTTATTACGAAAGGCTACGTTTCAGAATATGCAAAATGCACGCTCCCTCACTCCCACCCCCTGGACGGACAATAATATTCGTAAGAAAGGTGTGAAACGTTGACGTGAGAATGCTTAAAAGAAAATTTTCGTTAAGGCCCTGAGCATACGTATCTTTACTGGGACAGCCGCGATTTATAGCCGGGTCCCATCCGTCCGGTGAAGAGTTAAGCGCTAGCGTTTTGTATTATTCAAGTGAATGAATTGGCTGAACAAATGTCAGCATTTTACAATTTTAAACACAGTGACTAAATATCCTAAGCTGAGTCCATCACGATTGTGAAATTCACGATTGTAGAAACTATAGCACAATCCTTCGTCATAAATAAAAATAAAACGAGGAGGGATGCAAAGTTACGCCACGAGCCGTGTGCCAACGCATCTGCCAGAGGACGACGACGGACGTCGAAGTCGCGGCTTCCCACCACAGTGGGACGAAACTCTGAAAGTTCAAAATACTTGAAAACGATCGTAACGTCCAAGTAATATTATAGTCATTTCCTTTCTTCTTCATGTAAATGCTTATCTTATGCCACATATTTATTAAAAGGAACTTATTTTGTATCTTCTTCATACGCCATGTTGAAATCTAAATGGCGAAAATACTATACTTATGCTATTGTTAAAGTAACACTTATTTTTAATTTCTTTTATAAGGCTGTCACATAGATTTAATTTAAAAGTTCAAAAAGGTCCAACAAAAAGATTTCGGCCAGTCAAATTTATAAAAACAGTTTACATTAAAAACATATGTTTGTGGCTACGTTTCGAAGGCTGATGCATGTGTACTGAATATATGTGTATTGGCCTGAAGATTAAGGTGCATCAGCCTTCGAAACGTAGCCACAAACAAAAATTTTCAATGTAAATTGTTTTTATAAATTTGACTGTCCGAAATCTTTTTGTTGGATCTTTTTGAACCTTTAAATTAACACTTTTTTTATTGTTATTCTTTCGTTTAGGTCATCTAGGGACCACGCACCAATTTCATTGCTGCTTCTTTGGCCTTCTTTCTTCTTCCTCCACTACTCTTTCATCCTCTCACTGTGTATCATTTTTCTCTCCTCGGACCATTTTCTTTCTTCTTTTCCTTCCTGCCCTGGAATCCTTGCATTTATAACACTTGTAACACTTTTTTATTACTATTATAATTTTTATTTATTTAAGATCGCTCTTTAACTACCAGGTCATGTAGCGACCACTTTGATTGTATACATTGGAGTAACTGTAGGGGAACACGACACGTAAGGACAGCATAAGCACACAAAAACATCCCTACCTGAGGCGGTAATCGAAACCGCGACCCTTCGAGTCAAGGTAACTGCGACCCTACAGCCTTAACGAACTCGGCTTTCCAAGCCGGCAGGGCCACTTGTATTATTGAAGTTACAAATAAATAGAAAATATTTTTGTCCAATCCGTGATGATTTCGCCCCACTGTGCCCAATCGAACGCGGAAAGCGGGCACGCGAAGTCTGCGCGGACAGCCAGCTCCGCCCGAGTGTTTACGCGCGGCGTCGACAGCCACGGCCGAGCCCATCCCGCGAGCATCGCCGCGCCCGTATTTCCGCAGGGGGCGGTGTTTCTATTTCGACCGGGCGTCATTCTCGAAATTGGGTCGTTCCCGCCCCGCCGGGAATGTCGACGACGCCTTCCAGACGCCGTTTATTACGTCCGTGGACGCTCGCCCTGTCGCATCAGAACACCGACTCGCGGGTTAGTAGGGCAGGGTTGTTTTCCAGTTTGTGGGTGCTGACTTTTGAAGAGCGGAACTTTGGGATTTTTATTTGATGTGAAAACAGAAAAGTGAGGCGGAGAAATGTTATTTCCTCGAAAATAGGTTTGGTTTTCCGATGTGAAGGGAATGCACGAAAACATGCGGGTTGCTGGAGATATCGTTTGTCATGGGAAGTCACTGATTAAAATAACACACTTGTTTCATAGGTGTCAAAATAATATTTTCTCGTTTAGATTAGTCTACCGATATTTAAAATTTATTATGAAAGTTTGCAACATATTGATATATTAATTTACTTTAATTACTGCTCCTTTTCACCTTTGGCTACCCAACAGCAGTGGTGCCATTACACTCTGGTGTCATTATAAAGGTTCAAGAAGCTCTACACTGAATGTCTGGGAGTCAAACATGTTGATTGAGCGTGCACTGAAATGTGCTTTAAAGGAAGATAAATGAAAGAAGGAGGAAAACCAGAACAATGGAGACAACATAGGTAATTACTTCCCCTTTTACTCTGCGTGTTTTGGCTTCTCTCTCCTGGCAATGAACCCCTGGCTAACGCGGATATTTACTGGGCGTGAGGTCCAACAGTTGTCCATTACGATTTGAACTGAGAGGGAAAACGCACGAAGAAATCAGGAATAGACAAACTCCAATATTAGAAGGGTAAAACATACAGTCTAGACAAACGTTTCTCTATGGTTTACATAGTACCAAGTACGTTAGTGTATGAAATTAGTTGTGAGATAGTAACTGTGGCTCTGGAGACTAAGTGAGAGTTCGCATCTCGACGGTAGCAGGATTTCGACACCAGCACCAGGTTGTTGGGGCGGACGACGTCAGTGTCCTGGACGAGAGATCTGATGAGCGGTTTCTGTGGGTTTCTCCGATTGTTTCCAGATGAGGCAGCGGGTTGAATTGGAGTTCAGGGCCATGGAACGCGTACAATATTACCTTGCCATCCTCTCCCTCTTCCATCGAGGATTGAGGAAGACGGGATGATGCCAGTGGTGGATTATTTCTTAGCCAAGCACTTAAGCCTTAGCACGTGCGAGTGCTTCTTTCTAAATAGGAACCAATTAGTTCTCGATAATTATGGGTAGAACTGCAAGCACGAATGTCAAGTCAGATCCCTGCCTGCACTGTAACGCCATCAGCGAGGGAGACATACTTTCTCTTTACACAAGGGGACATTATTTTTGTATGTATTTTCACGTGATTTGAAGATATATCTAGTGAGTCATATGCTTGGGTTTTTGTACCCTGGCACTTCAAGTAAATCAGGTGTTACGGTGTCATCCAATCGACAGTTTTAACGTCATCGCGGTGACGTCACTGTGATGACGTTTAAGCTCCCGATTGGACGAAACCGTCAACAGCTGATTAACGTCAATTGCCAGGTTATAAAAACCCAAGTATAGTGCACGGTTTGGTAAGATATGTGCAAGTCCGTAACGCAAAGGTTCGGGTTGACATGACGCCGTTAACAGCGACGGAAATCGAGGCAGGAGATCCGCGTGGAGCGCCTGTTTGGGACGAGTGCGCGCGCGGGGTCCTAAGCGAGGACGGGAGACGGTGGATTGATTAGAGGTTCCGTGCGCGTCGACTGCTACGGTCATTAGTCCCGTAAGTGTATGCATTTTTATCGCGGAGGCGGAGATCTTTCCTCGCTGGCAGGCAAGATCCGGCGCCAACCTACGTCGGCTTGAGCGGTTTCCCCAACCAGGTATCTCCCACCAGCGGAGCACCGTCCAATCCGGGACAAGCTCTAAGTTTCCGACTGATCTCCCGGCATGTGTTGTAGTGTAGTCCATGGGAGTGAAGTGTACGTAAGTACGAGGTGAGCATAGGACAAAAAAGAAGGAAAGAACGCGCCCATTCCGTGGCCCATTTTTGAGAGTACTATTCCTGTAGTCGCCTGGTGTTGATTGGAGAAACCACGGCAATCTACCGATCACAGCAGCCGGCCGCTAGAATTCGTTCCACACAGCGGCTGATTGGGAGGCGGTAATATACTGCGATTTTTCTAACTTTGCCCCTCAAGGCCCGTGTTCACGATGGAATATGTTACGGTATCTCGCGGCGTTCTCAGTCGTGCCGCTAGACATCGCATGATCGCGACCGTATCGAGCAGTCCTTGCGATCACGCGGCTTCTAGCAGCATGACGGAGAAAGACGCGAAGTGCCGTGTGATATTCCATCGCAGCCATAGGGCTTGAGGGGCGGATTAGAAAAATCGCACTATAGAGGTAGGGGAGACGAAGGCGGATAGCGGGAGTCGAAGCGGGCGTGGGAGGGGGAGCGGGACCTTGACGGGGGGAGGGGGAAGGGGGGGCGGCGCGCGTGGAGGATGGCACGTGCGACAGCCAGCGCGTCACGGCCCCGCGCTGTGATGTAACCGCGCAGCTGCGGCGCTGGCGTCGCCTTTCCACCCCCGAGGCAGGCGGCCTTCGGCTCGCGACCGCTTGTGGCACGGAAACTCTCAGCCGCCAGGGGGGTGCATGCTCGTTTGCTTTTTACTCTCTCGCCTTACAAATACTTCGTAAGAAGAGAAAGTTATGTAATCGTGCGCCGGAAAACGGCTAATTTTCGCCAGAAAATCTCTTGACCGTACTCCACTAATGCTGCATTATTAATAATTAACAAGCAGCATTAAACATATTTGATAAATATACAATAATGGATATATACAATGATGAGTACATGGAACACAATTTCTGAAATGAACAATTTACAGTCGATATGCAAGGTCTAGAGGATGTTGTCGTTGAAGTCATCTGGTAGTGTCATTATTGTGCAGTAAGCTGATGGTTAGAATATTTGAATGGTTATGTAGTCGTTGTAGGTGTTTTGTACTGGTCTTGTTGATTTCTTCTTTTATTGTTGGGATCTGTAAGTCTTTGTGTATTGTTGCATTCTTTACGTACCATGGGTCATTTAGAATGCTTCCACGTTACGTGAAAAAGTTGATCCCGTATATCTGGAGTTGGAGGGATAAAATAAAATGTAAAAATTTAAAAGGTCGAATTAATAATGCTGAATTCAATATGAAAGATGTTACTCACCGCGTGAGAAAATTCTTGTTATGTTTAATAAACAATTCGGATTCGATGAAATCCGTACTTAAATATTATAAATTAATTAGTTAAAAAATCTCGTTAAATGATTGAATTAATTTACAACATTGATTCAGAATGATTGGATAAAGAAAACTTGTTCCTGTAAAAAGGTTTCTAAGTGGATTTCAATACAATATTCATATTCTACAATTTTTTATAGGTAAAATATTACTATTTTTAATGAATAAAAATTTAAAACATTTTACCCTTCATGTTTCCCAAAAGTAAATCATATAAGAAATATTTATAATAACTTCGAAACTCGATCTTTAGAATATTTTTGTCAGAAGAGTTTTTATTTATTTTCTGCCCACCAAATGACAGAACACATTACTACTAATTAACACACGAAACCAATCTCACGGTTCAAGTCCTTCCCAGACTTTCAGGCACACATATCTCTCCGGAAACTAATACTCCCCCTCGACAAGTAAAGAAGTGTAATGAATGGAGAAAAATGAATGAACGTCACCGCTCGGAAGAGATTCCATTTGCTTTGCAATCACAAATAGAATTTATGGCGGAACACGACCAATGGTGCGTTTACGTCAGTCGTATAAATAAAGCTAAAATGAATGCTCGCCCTGATACAAAGTCGCATCGAGGCGCGGCAGAAATCACTAAAAGGATCGCCCCAATGTCAACGGACGGCAGTGAATATGAAGAAGCAGCTCCGCCGACCCGTAAATAACACTCCGGGGGCGGAATATCAACAGAGGCGCCGCGGGGACGGGGAGGCGCTGGGCGGCGAGCGCGCCTCGAGGGCGAGCGCCGGCGTTTACACCGGCCCACCTTAAATTTAGGCCGACGCGGTAAACGGTGGCCCGGCGCCAACCGCCTGCCGCTGGACGCCGCTGCCCCCGCCCGCCCCGCCCGCCACGCTCACCGGCTCGGCCACCGCTCCGCCCACCTCGCATCGCCCTTATTGCCGCCAGCCCCCTCGCCCGCCCACCCGCATCCCCCTTATCATCACCCGTCCGCTCGCCCGTCCACTCATCCGCCCGCCCGCCCGCCCACTCGCTCGCTTGCCCGCCCGCTCGCCTGTCCTCTCACCCGCCCGCCCGCTCGCCCTTCCGCTCGCCCTTCCGCTCGCCCTTCCGCTCGCCCTTCCGCTCGCCTGCCCGCTCGCCTGCCCACTCTCCGCCCTCTCGCCTGCTGGCCTCGCCGCCCGCTCGTCCCCCCCACGCATCACCTACAGAGTCCCCGCGCACTCCTCCACTACAGCCGCCCCGCCCATTCCCCAACACGGCAGTGCCACCGCTCACCCCTGTGCTTCCGCATCCCACCTTGTCCCCGCTTCTCACCTCTGCCTCCGCCCATCTTCCGTTTCCGCCTTTATCTCCGACCCATGCACACCTCCTACTGTCACGGCTTTGCCTCCACACCCTCTGTCGCCGATACGCCAATCAACCACATCGGCATTGTCACCGCCCCATCTTACTCACCTTACCACTCTATTCACGCATCGCCCACTTATTCACAGCTCTACCTCCACCCCGCACTGCCCCCGCCCCCGCTTCCGCCCTCGCCGCTGCCTGCGATACGGCCTCCGTTGAACCCTGTGGCACTCCCAGCTTCCGATTCAGACTCTGCCTCACAACCATAAACTTGTATTTCATTTTCTCTGCGTCACCTTCATCTCACTCCCTCCTTCGCCCCACTCCTTACCATCTCACCCTCACCTTCATCCCACAGCCACCTTCATTCCAAACCGCCCTCATCTTCACTCGGCCCTCAGCCTTCACTGCGCCCTGCTTTTCACCTGGCCCTCCTCACCTACAGTCCCACCGCTGCCCTTTGGCCTTGACAGACACGTCTCTGCCTTGCATTTCGTTTCAAAGAGTTCACGTTGACTTTGGAAAAGGAATCTTTTTCTGCTAAACGCAAGCATTTTTTTCCTCGGCCTCTGGAGCTGTTGGAAAAAACCTTCACATATATCAGTTAGCGTTGTTTCAATATATTTTCGATCCTATTCTTGGTTTTACTAGCGTTTCTGGAACGACTAGAATTCATTTGAATTCTACACATTCAGAGAATAAAAAATATTTTTAGTGCATGATATATGGGTTTTTCAAAAACAATTATCAATTAAACTCAGTTAAAGCTTAACTGTTTACTTTATGAAACATGTTGTGCGAGCTTTGAATAACTAATATCTCGAAACAACAAAAATAGTATTTAATTTAACATATTTCGATAATAAAAGTAATTACGAAATCCTCACATTAATAATAATATAAATTTTACTCACATATTAAATCTAAGCATTCTTCCTTAGTTTGCAAGTATTTGGATTATTTGCTTAGTTCAAGTATCAAGTTCAATCCTTCGATCAACGTCAACCGTTTGATCATGTTTTCTCAGTCCGTGAAATGTATTATAAAAATTCTTTAATCCTAACCCGAGTTTGTTTATTTAGAATTTACTTTGGTGATCAAAGGAATTCTGACAGTAGTGCTTAACGTGTTTTGATCAGTTTTAAAACAAGTCATTCACGATCTGATATTTTTAATATTAGATAAAAGTATGCGGAAGTGTTCAAAAAAAGATTGTTGAGTGCTTTGATTTGCTATGTCTCCAACTAATTCGTTAAAAATTGTTTTTGCATCATGTATAATTACAATATTATTTCAATTTATTTTGAATAATTTAGCGGAACTTTTCGAAAGGGTTACCATAAAAGTCATGGCAACATTTTCTCAACGACAAGGCCGGACTGAAAAGTTTGGAGTCAGACTGAAAAATTTGTACAATTAAAAGGTAAACTCTAACGTTTTAAACAGAATTCTAATCAACACACAGAGCGACATACAGAATTAAAGTTTCATTTTAAAAAACTAATTTTATTGGTTTTATGATCTAAACTTACCCTATAAATAAACTAAATTAATGTTTCGTATGATCTCATAGTTTCGTTGCGGAGCAAATGTCTCGCATAGTAACACTTCGCCCTGTCCGGAAGTACCGAGTCCTTGGAGGCAATATTGAGCCGGTGCAACGAGAACAGCAAACGCAGTCCTCGAAGCCTAGTGTTGCGATCGAGATTGCTTCCTTCTCTTCTCGTACGTTTTTCCGACCCCGGCTGAAGACCTCCCTGGGCCTTCCGTGGCTTCTGGCCGCGCTTGGCGCCAGGGAACACAATTCCCTGGGCGCAGCAGCCGAAGGGCGAAGAGGCAGATGGGACGACATGGACGAATGGGAAGGTACGGGAGGAAGAGGAGGACGAACGGGACGGGAACCTTCTCCAGAGAAAAAAGAGGGTACATAGAATAAATAGTTTAACCACGAGAGGATGCATGGTAATCCACTGTTATTTTTCCTCTTGTTCGCCTTGTGCAATGCAGAATTTTGCTATTGTAATGATTTGAAAAAAATTTAGCAATTTTGGAAGTGCCAAGGTTTCACACAAGCCAGTAACTCGACAGAGCAATTGCCTTGAATCGGGCAGGGTGCGTGGGGTGGGGAGGGGCGGCGGCGAGCGCTGCCAGGGGCGTGTGGGCGCCGGGGCGCGCGCCAGGAAGGGGGAGGGGTGGGGTGAGAGGGGGAGGGGGAGGGGATGACGGCAGGCGCGGGGCGACGGCCTGAGCCAGGCGCCGAGAGAACCCAAGTGTAGGAAAGCAACTCAATGCGGATGCACAACCTGACCAAACCCATGCTTGGACTCCCACTAACTTTTTATTTCGGTTATAAACCGATTGCGCTTACAATCCATTACAAATTTTAATTCGGTTACAAACATAAAATGCGCTCAGATTATACTTATGTCATACTGTTTGTACTGTTTGCATTGATTTTTACTAAAATAAAATAAATCAAATCAAATAATACGCATTGTAAATAATATAGTGATTTTCTTGTAACCTTTGATGTCATATGACTCTCACTGTGGAACTATTGCGTACCTAACGTTTTGCGGTTGGGGGTGGGTGAGAAGGAAGGCGAAAGGAAGAGTGTGTGGGCGGACGCCGCCGAACGGTTCCCAGAAAACCTGCACGCTTCCGGTCCGCCTGGGCATCCTCAGCGACGCCTGCGCACAAAACTCCTGCGAAGACACTCCACGCAGTAGGCTGTATCCTTGAACCGCTTGATGCACATTTTCCCTAGTGAGTGGGTGACACAGTATTTATTGCTTCCGGGGGGGGCACCAACTACGTACATCATTGTGTCCCGTGAGGTGAGACCGTTCTTCCCTCTCACGAACGTGATATCCGGTGCCGACGCTTGCAGTTTTTCCTTCCTCCTGGTATCTCCCCCAGCGGGGCACTCTCCTCCCCAGCTGAGAACAACTCTTTTAGCTTCTGACTGGCCTCCCGACTAATGGGGTAGTGTAGTGCATGTTAGTGTAAGTGTGAGTGTAAGAGGAGAGGATAGGACAAGGAAGAGGAAGGAAAGATCACGCGCGGTCCGTGGCCCGTTTGTTAGGGTATTCCTTCAGACAGCGACTGAATTCGACCTAGCTGACAAGCTTCTGCCGCCGTCGTCGGGACTCGGACCTAGGACCTCCCAGTCACAGGCACTGCAGTGACATCAGTTGATGCACCGAGCCACCTCTCCCGGTACTAATGGTAGTGTAGTACTCGTACATTCAAGTGTGTATCTGTGTAACGGGAGAAGGTAGGACAAGGAAGAGGAAGGAATGATCGCGCGAGGCCTGTGACTAATTTTTAAGATACGGCTCCGACATTCGCTCGCAGACACCAAGGAAAACTACTGATGAGAGAAGCTAGAATTCTCCTTCGGGCAGAGGAGGAATTCGTGCACCCAACCTGAAAACGCGCCCCGGCTGCGAGAGCGCTGTGGAGATGAGCAGCTGGCGCCGCCGCTTTCGAAGCGCCCAACGCGCGGAGAGAGGCTCCTTTGATGCGCGCTCGGGGTGCGCTGCAGCGGAGCGCGCATGCGCGTCGGCCGCGCGCACAAAGCGCCCGCGGAGACAATCCCACGGGCGAGGCGGGTGGTCGCGAACGAGCGCCGGCCGCCCACACACACGGCCGGGGCGACCACAGCGCTAATTTTCTACCCTCTCTCTCGCCCCCCTCTCTTTCTGTCACCCTCTATTTCCACTCCGTCCCATTCGGCAACCTGTAAGGTAGAGAGACTGTGCCTCGCCTTTTTATCATTTTGTCGTCTTCTGTCTCCCTCTCTTCCTCCCTTTTCCTCTGACCCTCTCTTCGTCCTCTTTCCACTCATGCTTCCTCTCTCACCGGCAAAGGTGGCTCAGAGCATCAACTGATGTCCCTGTAGTGCCTCTGACCGGGAGATCCTGGGGTTTGAGTTCCGACCGTGGCAGGATTTTCGACCCTAGTTACGTCGAATTCAACCTCTGTCTGAAGGAGAATTCTAGCGGCCGGCTGCTCTGATCGGTAGTTTTACGTGGTTTCTCCGATCAACACCAGGCGAATGCCGGAGTAGTACCCTAACAAACGTATCAAGGACAGCGCGCCATACTTCCTTCCTCTTTCTTGTCAAATTCTCACTTCTTACTTACACACATGTACACTTACAATGACTACTAGATTGGGGTGGTGCCACGCTGGTGGGAGATACCTCGTGGGGATTTCCCCCCCACAAGCCGATGTACGTCGGCGCCGGATCTTGCTATCGTGCTGGAGACGACGCCATCACGTGCCACCTGGTGCCACCACGCACGGTAAAACATGCACTACACGTACGGAAGTAATGACGAGCAGTTGGCGTTCCCCGAATTATTAATCAATCAATCAATCAATCATATCTTCCTCTCTCCATCTCCCTTGGGAACCTTGAACGATAATCCTTCATCTTTTTCTATCTCTTCCTCTTTTCTTACCATTTCCCTCTGTGTCCCCTTTTCCTGCCACTCCCTTTAACACTCTATGCCCCCTTATTTCTCAATCATCCTCTCCCTCCCTCTATCTTCCTCGAGCCGAAAATGCTAGATGATGCAACTGAATGACACCGAACTTACTAAGCAGCGCAGAAAAAAAGGCAATCATTGCTGCGCTCATTACGTTTTACCCTATTACAACAAATTGTTTCGGGAATTTACTGATGCATATCCCAAAATGCTTTCTGCAACAGTTAGGGTATGAGCAGTCCCGCCAGATCACGTATGGATTGCATTGGTTAACTTTCCGAGTCTCAAGGAAATAAAAATATGACCATTGAGTTAAACATTCTTCGAGCATGCCAGAATAGAGATCATCGTACTAACTACCCAGGAAATAGATAGCAATTGTTTCCATGAGGAGACGCAATGAAAATAATAAGGTAACAAAGTAATAGCGTAGAATTTTATGCAGTCGAGGGGGGCAGATGATATCTTGGGAACTGCTGTATTGCCACAAAGTGTTAAGGAAATGAAAACTGTCTTACTCAGATAATTACAAGCAATATATTTCACAAAAAATGCACAAAGAAAACTACAACACCAAAATTTACAATATAAAATTTCTGAAATTTATTTTTAAGTGAAGATGGTTAATACTCCCAAAAGACGGGTGCTACAACAGCACATACTTTCTTGCTTTACTTACAAAGGCCGCGCAATATTATAAAATTACATGAACCAGCAAAAGTGTTTCCAACTAGTAATTTTTTTCAAGGCACAATTTGAGTTAAACAAATTCCTAAGTTTAAGTCGCCATTCATGGTATCCACACATCAGCCTCGGAAATAAAGCAAACGTCTTGACTCTTTAGAAAGAAAGGTGAACATTGACATTTGCAATTCGAAAATTCAGAGATTTTACGTGTCATTATTTTAAGATCTTATTTTGAAAAACCATTTTAATAAGAAAAAATCTCGATCTTCGATATTGTAGTTGTTCCATGACGCCGAAAAATTTTACATATTTGCAATTTTCGAAAATTCTGAGGGTTCAACGAAAATAAACCTGCGTCATTATTATAAGCATGCTTTCCTGTATAATTTAATCCCAAAATTTGAAGACATATTTTAAAAAAATCTTAATATTCAAAATATTATGTTCATATTCAAAATATCCGTTACAAATTCGCAGTACCACGAGTTCAGTCCAATCGAGGAATGCCAATATTGAAGAAAATTGTCTGAACGGTTTAGAAGTGTTTTCCATGGCCGGACAGCGATGGATACGTTTTGCCGTAAACCTAATTTTCGGTTTCAAGGATCCACAAGACATGGATTCTGACATTATATTAGAGGGAGTAATTTACTACATGTAAGGGCAAGACTTATTCACTTTTTCTGTGCCAGAGACCCAAAATACGAATTTTCTGTCAAAAAATTGCTTCTTTCTGTTTCAACGTTAAGTACTGTCTCTTTGATACGTAAGTATGGCAATCCAAAATACGAGTTTTTCTGCCGATAAATCGCTTCTTTCCGCTTCAGCATTAAGAACGGAAAGAATAAAAAACTTGCATCTCTTTTTTATTCGAAAGATTGTTAGTGTTTTCAGTTTTTCCGCAAGAAACTAAAAACTGGTACCTACAATTATTCAGGGAAATGAAAATACAATCAATTTACAACGTCGTCCTCTGAACTACTAAATTACGAAATGAAATCCGTCCATCTTATTCGTTTGGATTCGTATGGACTACCCCATAGTTATTTCGGATACGTACACGCAGTTACAAATATTCAAGATGATGAACCTTAGCTGTCGTGTAGGTTGCATGCTGTCACTTGGAACTCCACACGTCGTTTAGTGTCTAGCTAATAAACTCCCCCTATAATTTCCTCTGGAAATCAGGTCCAACGTGGTTGTACTTAAAGCGTTGAAGGAACGTTGCCAGGACGACAGCCATCCACATGTGGTCTCAGCTAAAAGAACTTACACATGTCTTGTGGCGTAGTTGGAACTTGTATCGCTCTTTTGACGTCTGTCCTTTCCTGCTGTTCCTAAAAATACAAATAATATTAAACAAAACATAAATTGATAGAAATGAAGCGACAGTCTCCAAATCTAAGATATGAATTGGAAATATTAATGCACTCAGAACTGACAGAGTTATTTTATTCAAATACGAGATTTCAAAACGAAATAACAGTAGATAAATAATACATTTTATTTAACCACAAACATTAACAAGTGTTATAACTTAAATTGCGAAATCTTTCCTTAGTCTACTTCTAATTTTAAGATTTACAGTGCCATGTGAATCTAGCCGAGATGAATCTGTAACACCTCTTACTTCAGTGGTTAATGACACATATTGAAATGCAAGCTGCATAAGTAAATAACTGTTACCGACATGTATTCATTTATAAACGAAGTTTATAAATTACGAACGACTTATATAATAAGAAACATTTTAACTCTACATAACACCTTTCAGACACACCTACAGTTTATTCTTACAACACAGTGATGAGAAATTTCTATGTCTACTGTAATTGCGAAGATTTTCAGACAACAAAGACTAAATGAATCTCAACTTCAGATGTACATATTCAAAAAAATTTTTGTTTTTTAATTACAAATAAGTTTGTTCTTTAGGCGATAACAGCGATAACGCTTTTAAAAATGATCAAAAGAATCTCGTGTAGTTACTGTAGCCACTTAACAATCGCCAGCTACATTGCCTTCGTAAACTATTTGTGTTTATGATTCGAAATTTTATACCAAATTATTTTCTAGCTCCTCTGACATCAACGCCACACATTGCTATCTCTAACGCGACGCAGGACGTCTATTCAGAAGGTGCCGCTTATTCGCCATTTGCAAACAATGTTCCCACCGCCAACTCACCTCTGGCGTGCTTTGCTTTCTCACGACTTCACCATGTCAGCGCGTTCACACAGGGCGCGCGCACCGCCACGAGGAATGTTTAAAGATCTTGAAACTGCTGAGGATTATGCACCGTGAAGCGTACTGCATCCACCCGCGCGTTTTCTTATTTGGCAGCCGGTTCCCTCTCTCCTCTTCCTCTTTGTACATCTGAGGCAATAAGGAAATCAAACAACAGCTGCAATTTTTTTTCTCGGATAGGGTCTTGTTAAAGGGTCTTGTTTGCGTTGAATTCTATGAATTCTCGGAAATTATACAAATAGATTGTTCCCAGGCAGTTCACTGCTATGGTCATTAGTCTCGTTGGTGTGGTGAATGTTTCGGGAGCTGGTGGTGTGGTGGTGAATGGTGAAATCCGGTGCCAACCTACACTCCGGAGATTTTCCACTTTCAGGTATCTCCTCGCAGCAAGGTACCGCCAAAGACGGGACAATCTCTTAGCTCCCAAGTGGCCTTCCGTCATGTGTGTTTAATTCATGTGTATGTGTCTCCCGTCATGTGTATGTTTATGTGTGTAAGGGGAGAGGATAGAACAAGGAAGAGGAAGGAAATATCGCGCGCGGAACATGACCCGTTTGTTAGGGTACTACTGCGGCACTGGCCTCGTATTGATAGGATAAACCACGGAAGACTGCCGATCAGAGCAGCTGGCAGATACAATTCTCATCCAGACAAGCCATATTGGACCTCACTATTTGGAGTCGAAAACCTGCCACCGTTACGACTCGAACACTAGGATCTTCCCGTCAGAGTGACTGGAGACCCCCACTCAACAGTAATGCTGGCTGTGAGCTAAATTCAACCACTTAACAGATAGATATAATGCCAGACAGATAGATATAAAAACAGATAGATATACGTGATGTCAGCCCCATGACCGAGATCGCTAAAGCAGTAGTGCCGTAGTGATCTCGGACCGGGGGGTCGCGGGTTCGATTCCCGCATCGGGCATGGTTGTTTGTGTTCGTCCTTTCACCCCCTATCATCACCGTATCGTGTCATCATCCTGTCGTAACGTTACTTCCAATAGTGGCCGCTGGTGACCGAGTAGTTGATGCGACCTTAAATAACAAAAGAAGAAGAAGAAGTACGTGCTTTTGTAGACCTCTGAGGTTAGTCCGCGGTTCACGTATCACTCGTTCGAATGGGAGCGCCCGTTGCACAGCGCTGGCCTCCCTGTCCCCTGCGACGTGCGTCGCGCGCTGCGCGCCCTCGTGTCCTCCCGGCGTGCGTCGCTGCGCGGGGGTTGCTGCGCGAGCGCCAACGGCTGCGCCCAAGGCCAGCCGCATTCCTGCGCCCGCCGCGCGCAGACCGGCCGGCGCCGCCCGCGCCGCCGCCGCCGCCTGCGCCCCGCTGCGCCTATCACATAGATCCCGCTCGTTATCCACATTACTAATTTCCAATGCAGCCAGCGGCAAAGGTGGCTCAGGGGGCATCAACTAATATCACTGCAACGTCTCTGATCGGGAGGACCGAGGGTTCCAGTCTCGACGGCGGCAGGATTTTCGACGCTACCTACATAACTAGGTCGCATTCAGCCACTGCCAGGGGGAAAAAGCCACAGTCAACAGTAATGCTGGCTATGAGATAAATTCAGCCACTCAACAGATAGATATAATGCCAGAAATTACGTGTTGAATGTACATGTCGTGTCATGCAAAATTTTGATTTGCGAAGATATTTCGTAAATTCTGGAGGATGGTATTTCCGTTTCTGCAGAAATAGATTCCTCTGACCTATTTTCTTTATGATTTTCTCCGATAATCTCCGTTGAAGATGATTCATCTTTCAACTCAATTGTTTTGTCTGGACAAAAGGCACAATTTAACCTTACAATATTTGAGGAATCACTTAGTTAACCAGTTTTAGATAACCATTGTTTTGAAACTCTTAGATATTGTGTCATCTACTTTTTTGCCTCATTTTTATTAAACTTTTCAAACCTACATTTTTACATCATTCAACTGTAGGGCCTAATCGTGAATTTATGATTAAGAAATATGGATTTTAGTTTTCCCTTTTTGCTTCTTTTGGCACTTTAAAGTGCCCTTTGATCTGCCTATTTTAGAGATTTTTAGTGCCTAAAGTTTCGTCTTCTATAACCAACCGACTCTGTTATTTCAGATATCCACAGAGTGTCATTCAATATTTTTTGTAATACCCGTCTTCTTATCAGAAAAAAACATAAATAAAACCATTCGTCGAAAAGGAGTTTCACCATCTTCTGTTACAACTTTTTGGCTACGTTTATTCGTAACGGACGGAGGCCGTTAAGAGTGGCTTTTCGTTCGCTGTTTGGTTTGTATTAAGTCGATATTACAACACACCGTAATCTACAGTATTACGAAAAATGCATTATCGTAGATATGCATTATTTTATTAGAGATCATCCTCGGAGTTGGCTAGCAGCCACTTCACGGAATGTATTTTTCCGCCCAGTGGCTGCCAGCCAACTCTGAGAATGATTAGCAACACGATCGAAAAGCGCTTAGGTTAGTAAATCAATAGAAATTAAACAACATTGATCCCTTTGTTTATTTATAAAAATAAGCCAGTTTAGTATATATGGTTATTCGATGAAACTTTTGTATTTTTAACTGCATAAGCAAATCTAAAGTTACAGATTAAACTGTGAAAATGTGAAGCAAATACTAGGGCAAATTTTAATTTTCAAATTATTTTCTGAAACATTTTTTTCCTGTAACATAGCAGCTCAATTCGGTGACGTACAAGATATATCCATAACTGACGAAATTTGTCGAGATAATGAAAATGGATAATTCTTAGTATTATTCCTCAGTACCTAGATTTTTTGGCCATACTTATCATGAGTGGTCTTTAATAATGGTTGATGATGGTGTGATTTGAACCATGATGGATCAATGGGGAAATGAAAAGCAGAGGAACTGTAGAATCTCACGAAAGCCTGCCATGATCCCTGATTCACTACCACAACGATCGACCGATATTTGAAACGCGGAACGCCGAGATGAAAAGTGAGCAATCTGGCTTCTACACCGCTGGTCGGAGAGATGAGGTAATATTAATATTCAGATTCACCTCACGGCCATCTCTAAGGGTTCCAGAAAGGACAGGTGGTTAAGGACAGATCTAACGCACAGAACGTTACCTTTAATTAAGATACTGCAGGAAATGATGAAGAACGCCTGAAAATCAAAGGAAAGGAGGAAATGACTAATCAGAAAAGTCAGTCTGTAGAATAGAGGCGGACTGTAGAGAAAAGGCTCATAGTCCATGTATAAACATTGGTCTTTAAGCACTTTTCCTATATACCGCCTCAATTCTCAGTCCGCAACTAAGAGTTGAATATACGAAGTGGCATGCCCTACCAAGCTACAGTCTTGCAGCTACATTAGATTGGCACAGATTGTTTACATCCAATGTACTCTTGTGTGAATTATGAGGGTTACGTCAGAACCAGAGCTAAGGCGTAAGGCCAGGCACATGAATCGATGAACTGAATTATTATTTCGTTATTATAACACGAGCCCATATCATAGTGTCGTGACTGGTATTAGTCACTGCTCAGAAAAGGCGCGAGGTCTGTCGTTTTGTAACCATGCAAACCATACCTTCTTTATTAATTTAAGACATACATATAAAGAACATTTTTCGTAAAATAATGGACTATTGAAGGAAGTGTCAGACAGAAGTTTTTCTGAAAACACAAATCACCATCTTAAAATCCATGTACTACTAGTGTTCTCAAGCATGAGAGTCCTCTCAATTCTTCTTCTTCTTCCAGTAACATGGGTCTGAGCTGCCTTCACGATATTCGCTCATTCTCCTCTTCCTCTCTGCCTTTTCCCACCATCCAGTAATCTTCATCTCCTTCATATCTCCGCCCACATCCTGAATCCACCTTTTCGTAGTCTGCCTCGTCTTCCTACTCCAATTATTTTACCATGTAACATAATTTTAGGCATTCTATCCGCTTCTATTCTTTGCACATGACCCAGCTACCTCTCAATTCAATATGAAAACGATATTTTCTCTCTTCTTAGGCCCCCGAAACAAGTTGAATCATCAACTTGTTAACATTAGGTGACGCAACGTATCAACATCTACCTTGGTGGCTTTGTAAACGTCCGATTCCTCGGCCATAGGTTCAGCGTTCCCACGAGCGTCATACGAACACTTCGCGCAGCCAGGGTGTTTCCTGAGCGACGGGAGACGGTTGGCTTATTAGACGCCGGGCGCGCAGCTCAACGGACGATTGTGGAAGTTAAAAAAGAAGCAAACGGCCGCGCGCCGAGGGACTGGCGGACGACACAAGTGCACCCAAACGCCAGTAGGGGCGTAGCAGTTATGATAACAATCTGTGTTACTAATTTCCAAAACCCGCTGAAATCAAAACAAAACTCTGCTTCCTCTGGACATATTTGTGTCAAGCAAATTCTACAAACTTTCCCACAGATGTTTTAGTTCATCTGTAGCGATAAATAAATTACACGAATACTATCAATTGTGAGTGTCAAAATAAATTCTCTCAACAGGCAAAAACATTTCTATTGATTGGTCAACCAGTGTTATTTTAACAATTCAAAATAAAAAAACAATATATCACGCCGCACACCTCTTATGAGGCAATGGGTGGAATCACGCCGGTAAATCAAATAACGTGACGTCACGATTGCGGAGGATTGATTGATTGATCCGCAGAGACCAAAACAACATCCAATTAATCGAACAGACAGTGGCTGAATTCGTGCTACCTCGTTAGCTAGAGTCGAAAAACCGCCACTATCGGGACTGGAAACCCAGGACCTCCCGGTTGCAGACTCTACAGGGATAGCCGCAACGCCGATTGAGCTCTGTCAGTGGAGGAGTGCGGAGGAGAGTTGGGCCCACTGCGGCAGGCGGGCGGTCGCGGGGGCGTGGTGCCGGGACGCTTGAGGCCGGGGGCGGCGGCGGTGGCGGCGGTGGAGGCGGAGGCTCCAGCCGAGGCCCGCGCCGCGCCGCCGCTCCGCCGCGCACCCAGTCCGCCGCCGCCGCGGCCACGAGCCGGAACCAGCCCCCTCGCCGCTGTTGTTTGCACACCACGTCGCCGACATGAAGGATACCAGGGAGCCTCCGACCATCATCGTGTGGTCTGATTCCGAGACCTCCTCGTCGTATCACTTCTCGCAGGTGCGTTCGTCCGCACGGCATGCTGCCGTTGTTGTAAGAATCCGTTGTTTACGCTCGAACATTGCCCTCGTGAAGGGCACCGGAGAGTCTTCGAACATCAGCATGTGGTCCGGTTCCGAGACCTCTGCGTATCACTTCTCGCAGGTTGGTTTGTCAGCACGGCTGCTGCCGTTGTTGTAAGAATCCGTTGTTTACGCTCAACATTGCCCTCAGTGAAGGACACCGGAGAGTCTTCTAACATCATGTGGTCTGCTTACGAGACCTCTCTGCGTATCACTTGTCGCAGGATGCGTTTGTCGTTACTTCGTTGGCATTAGTTTGTTTTGAAGGGAGGTTGTGAACACTGCTTATGTGAAACAGTGACATGCTGTTTGGTGCACGCTGTCATCGGTGTACGGAGAGCGTTTACTGCAATGACGATTAATGATAGATTCTAAGAAGACGAATGGTCGTTCCGAGAATGGATTTTAATTGTTTGGATGAAAATAATACTGACCAGGAAGTTATGAAGGAAGTTTGGAATGAATAATTAATTTTACATTCAAAAGTATTTCAAGTTCCGGTGCATTCTTCTAGAAACGATATTATTTGTATTACAATTACTTACCATTTTCATTTTTCCAATTTATTTCGCAAATACTTAACGAAGTATCCATTAACATGTCTGGAGTTGTGTTCATAATAAATTACTCTCTTAACATAATTTCTTACTGTAAGGTGTAATGCGGCCAGAGTAAAAAGCAATACATATTTACTTACATTTATAACAGGTTTTCATAACAGGTTTAACTTTTCTTGAAAAATTCTTCCAAGCACTGACATCATACAAAAGTACTTTAGATAAAAAATTAATATTGCACAAGATATTAGACGATTAAAGCTAACGCAGTCTAGGTTTGTGGTGCTTTTTGCTTTCAGATATATTGATTAGGTCGACGTGCTCATTTGAAATGCTCTAAACATTCATTGAATAATGACAAAAACTCTTCAATGAAACTCTTATCGAGGAAAAAGTTTACCTTTGTTTTTGAATTCAGTATTCTAACACTCAATATTAATTGCAGATTGTTGTTGTTGTTGTCGTCAAAAAGACCAATTATCACAACAGTCGATTCTCTTAAAATAATCTGATTTAAATTCCAGCGTCGAGAAAACACGAGTCTGCTCAAGGAATAAAATAACACGCTATTGATCAATCTGGAGGAGAACAGAAAGTTTTCATAGAGGAAAACCGTTTCGAAATAATACGATTTGAATAATGTTAACTCGAGTACGTTTTAGTTCAGAATTTTAGAATTATTTTGTTGACAGTTATTCATTACACAATATTAATGTATTAAAACTTCTTTTAAATGGCAAATGTATTTACGTACTGTAATATATACTACTGGGAAATTGTTCAATATTTTAGGATATTTTAATTTTTTCTCTCTCATTACATGAATCTCCCTCCTAATCTCTGTTGCTCGCTCACATTCAATTAGCCGACATAAAATGAACTTGCCATTAAATTATTTTATTGCCGGCTTCAATTTCCAGCTCCAAGAATCTTATGCTGAATTTTCCACTGCATTTACTTGTTTTGATGTCACTCTGCATTCCTACAGTGAACCTAATGCGAGAAGTATTGAAATATAAGAATTATAAGTTAATAGATGGCATTACTATTTATTATTATTAGTTAAACTTTTTTTACTATTTATTATTATTTAAACGTTTTTTACTATTTATTATTATTTAATTATAAACGTTTTTTTCATTTAAAAAAATAAACGTGACGGTCGCGACCGACTTCAGCAGCTAAGCAGTATCATGTGCTTTTAAAATGTACGAGTGCTTGAAACCGCTCAGTTCAGTTGTTTTCAACATATTGTGGATCTTTCTGAAAGAAAATGCATTTTAGGTAAGCTTTTATTGATATACACTGCATAACTGTGTAGGATTTATTGATTGATTAGTGACCGGGCGCGTCTATCGCTAAGGTCATTAGTCCCGTAAATCTAGTCCATGCTTCATCATGGGAGATGGCGATGATATTGCCCCACAGGGTACGAGATCGGCGCCGACATATCCGTCGGCTTGCGTGATTTCCCCTCAACTAGGTATCTCCCTCCAGCAGGGCACCGCCCTAGCCGTGTCAGTTCTTAGATCCCGTCAGGTCTGATATATATGGCAGCGTAGTGCATGTAAGGGTAAGTGAAAGTAAGTCAGGGGTGAGGATAGAACAAGGAAGAGGAAGGAAAGATTGCGTGCGGTCCTTGGCCCGTTTGTTAGGGTACTGCTCCCGGCAGTCGCCTGGTGTTGATCGGAGAAACCGCGTAAAACTACCGATTAGAGCAGCCGACCGCAAGAAATCTCCTCCAAACAGCGGCAAATTTCGACGTAGATATGTAACTAGCGTCAAGAATACTGCTTTGGCTTTGCAATGCATTTTTAATTTCGTCGAAGGTCCATTAACCTTTTAGGCAGACACACAATGTAACATTTATTAAACAAACTTTATAACATTATTTGACCAACGTTTCGAAGGTCAATGACCTTCGTTAAAAATATGTTATAAATATTGTTCAATAAATGCTGTTACATTGTGTGTCTGAACAAAAACGTTAATGGACCTTCGAAGAAATTAAAAATCACATTGAAAAAAGGGGCAGTCTTCAAATAGTTGAATTTGAAATCATTCTATTGCAATGCATTGCATCGGTATGTTTTTCAAAGACACTCCCCCCCCTCCCTCGTGTGACTGTCGAGCCGGCCGCGTGTCTTCGCGGGAGTCCCCCGGCGGCAGCCCGGTCCCCTGGATGGGAATTTAAACGGCGCGGGGCGGGGGCGGGCACGAGCCACGGCGCACGCGGGCCGACGACCGGTTCCGAGGGCGAGGCGGGGGCGGGGGGCGGGGGCGGGGGGCGGGGGGCGGAAGCGGGGGTGGGAGCGTGTGCGGGCGCGCGGGTGCGATGCCCTGGCGGCGGCGCCCGCCCCCGCTGCAGCGCCCGACGCCCTTGCACCGCCGCGCCGCGCCGCGACGGGCACTTCCAGCGGAGCCAGCGGACGGCCAGCACGGGCATTCTCTTCTACCAATTGAAGCGGTAGCGAGAAGAAGGACCTACACCCCAAAACTATGTTTGGGCAAAAAAGCATTGCATGACTTGAATCATGGCATTGGACTATTTAATTGCAAATTACATATTATTTTAATAGGTTGTAATTATTTTTAAACTTAACCTTCCAGCGGGCGCGCCTAAAATTTTCACACCTGCAGGCGCGTGTCGTAAATTGTACGTTATTCTATAACCTATGAATAAAACAAATAAATTGTAGAACATTGCAATTTTATGTCGCATTATAATATCTAAGAATGCTATTTACTACCTAAAAACATATCATTTAATGAACATTCGTATTTAGTAACAGAAAGCTCTTGTTCCGATACAGTATCGTGCTGATTCTCGGCTATGTTTTCAATACTCAGGTCACTGACACTATCACTATCCAATGCATGATCTTCCTTTCGATCAGACAGCTGCTGTGGAATTTTCTGAATTTCATTCAGATGAACTCTTTCTCTGGACATTTTACACGAAATTTCGATTAGGCCAAATTATAATACAATATTTTAGAACAACACCAGGCGCGCAGCGTAAAGTTAACGTCACTATACACTTATCCCGAATAAAACGTTACAAAAACTGAATATCGCGTGCAAACTAAACAGTGCCTGCAGAAATGCATCACTAAAGATTCCTGCAAGGAATACCAAGAACGCAGAGGTCTTTGCCAACAATGCGTTCACAGCAAATACAAATAATCTGCTATTGTCGTAAAATTTACGACAGCGCGCCCGCTGGAAGATTAATTTCATTCATTAGTAGCAGTAGTAATTTCATTTATTAGCCATTCAGTAATTAAATTCTCGTCAATTTCAAGTATGTGGGGTACGGAAAACAAATGAATTATAGGCCCTTCTTCTGGAGAACACTTTATATTTGTTATTGAAATGGTGTAAATTATACATATTATTAAATTTTAATTTACTTTTATTATTAACTTTTAATACAAAACATAATGTGATTTGTTACATTTTTTTACCTCACAGTTCATTTTGTGAGCTGATCAGATTCGGACTCACTTTTGTCGACATTTCCAGAAGTCACATCTTGGGGAGTACACTGTTCAAAAAAGTTTGTGTAAAACTGTTTTCTCTCTTCCTTTAAGTTCCCTTATAAAAGTACTGAATATCAGTAACTTTTGCCGGATTAAGTGAAATTCAAATGAGAGGTTATAGTGCAATATTCTGGGAAACTCTCTTCATGTAACGGAATATTGCTCTAACAAACTAACGAATAGACATAAAATCACGAAAATTTGCTTAGATAAAAATTAAAGAGTCGGTCCCGTGACCAATATCGCTAAGACAAGTGGTGTCGTAGCGATCTCGGACCGAGGGGTCGCGGGGTCGGGTCCCGCCTCGGACATGGTCGTATGTGTTCCCCCTGTCATCCCCTATCATCGCCATATCGTTTCATCTTCATACCATAACGTTAAATCCAATAGTGGTCGCTAATGACCTAGTAGTTGATACGACCTTAAATAACTAAAAAATATTAAAGTACGCTAACTTAATTTCTACATTCTCCGGAAGAAGGGTCCATAGTCCAATGGACCCCTCTTCTAGCTACTGCTTCAATTTCCAAAGCACGCAGGATATAAAAAAAACTATGCATCCTTTGGGCCTTTGGGAGGAGTCCATGGTTCTGTTACGTACTGAGGAACTGGAGAAAAATACAAAGTAATGAAACAGTTTCGATTTTGACGGACAAATGCAAATATTTGATTGTTATTCGCCTATTCCCGTACTGCGCGTATGGACTAAATGATCATACTCAATGTGTCACTGCTTACGACACAGCTGGTGTCGTGAGACAGCAAGGCATCAAGGAAGAGGCCGCCCGCCATTAAATATTTGCTCTTCACTGTTTAATGGGAAGGTTTAATCCTCGACAGGTACCACATTCAGGTACACATTTTGCTAAATTAAAGAACGTTTCAGAAGTTATCAGAGCATGATGTCAAATATTTGGTCCGCATTTCATTGTATTAAAAGAATGTGACTTGAAGAGTTGTACTCAACATTATTTATTGCTGAAGTTAATGAATACATGATTTATCTAAATATAGTTTTCGACTGTTTTGTGTACAATAAATTGTATGCAAAACAATTCGGAAGTTAACTGTTAAACCTTCAGGTCGAAATGTTAAATAGGGTATGGTAAGTCTAGAGTCATATTAATTAATGAATAGGTTACATGAAACCGCTTCTAATGTTTAGTGTTTAAGCTAATAATTTGTTTTCATTTCTTTTTAAAAATTGATTTTTTTTGTTGTTTTACAAGATAGTGTTTATGATTGCAAATGATTGCAAAATCATTACATTGATGTTTGAAAGTGAAGACTTATTTAGTGAACTCTTTTAAAGAAACTCAAGAATCGCATTTTTTTTTAATTTGGGATTTCCGTTACGAAAACCACTTTTACGCACCATTCTCACGCATTTGGAAGGTAAACGCAGATAAGAAAATTCAAATTAATTGATAGTTTAACCATTAACCATCGCTCAAGTGGAAACTGCATGGTCTATGTCAAACTTCATGTAGGAGTGTCGTGATTCCTGGAGAAATCCATACACAGGAAACTTGATGGGGTGTCGTTTCTCGGTTTAGAAAATCCGGAACCCCGCAGTTGGAAATCCCACGAACCACTCTTGTAACATTCGACCAACAAGATTCCATCTCTCATCTGGTAACTGACTCCCCTTCTCTTCTTTCTACTGTCCGTGACGAAACACCCACAATTAAGCATTCTCTTCCCATTCACCGACCTGCACACTTCCTCTCCTTATTCATGAGCATAATTCAATATCAGTCCGTGATCTCCAACACTTTCCAAGATCTCTTCATCTTCCACTGTTACTGACAAACTTTTCCTTTTTTTGCTCCGCCACAGCACATCTCTATAAGAATCTGATAATTCCTCTTAATCTTCCACTCTCAATATCTACGTTCTGTGCCATGAAATGCCACTCCGCAAATAAAACAGTCTTCTAGTCACTATCTCAATTCTCGTTTCATGAAGCGGCATAACAGCCACATTTCGTAGCAGCGTTCGGCTGCCTTGTGAACTTCTCTGCCGACGCTATAATTAGGACCGCTCCGAACCGCAAAGAACTACCTCGTGCGTAACATGGGAGGGATGAGAGAGCTGGTTGTGCCGCGCAAGCTCCTCTAGCTCGTCAGACAAGACAGGCAGCGCGCGGGGATAGTGGGCACTAAAGCGAAGGAACTGTGGGTTTTTTCTTTGACGCAAATACATCTTTAGATTGGGAATAATAGCGGAGGGCATACACAGGCGTTCATATTTATGAAAAGTTCAACAGAAACAGTTGGTATTATGATTCCACGACTTCTAAAAGCAGTGCCAGTAATAATGAAGTGATAACAAAAGGCTGACCAGATTCAATGAAAACATAGTTCACCAATGCTTTGGAAATATATCTTCCTATTTCAGAGTTGTGAAGGTATTTATTCTCATATGATTCCACTGTTTCTCTTGTTGTTCGATTGAAAATGGTGGCGTATGTCGTTTGTTTGAATTAACTTGCGAAGGGTATAAAACCAAACATACGTAGGTCACTGCATCACCAGGTTACATCAACGCGTCCTCTAGAAGATGTAACCATATTCGTTTATTAAATTACACAGCTTTCCCATACTCCAGTTTGAGAGCAAAGGAGACACGCAGAATATGATCGTGAATGGATCGTAATGTTAACGATGATGAGATAAATAACAGATAATAGTAGAAAGAGAGGCCAAAACGGGAGATCCCGGGGAAACATGAACCGCAAACACACTAGCCGGTAGGTTTGCGAGTCGCCCTGGACAAATGTGACTTCGAACATTACAAGAGCAAACGGACGACGAACACAACGAAAGTTTAGAAAAAACGGACGTGACACAACGAAAGTTTAGAAAAGACGCCAACATTAAGGACGGGTGCGGCCGAGGCGGCAGGTCGTCGAGTGTTGATAACGGCAGCAGCGGCCGGCCGGTCCAGCTAGGACACGCGACGGACAGAGGGATGAAGAGGCAGAACCACTGGTCCCAACGGAAGCGCCGTGCCGCGGGGAATCTTCAGGCGGCGCTTTTGAGCCCGGCCAAGGGCAGTGGGGAAGGCGAGACGGCGGCGCAGAGGAGACGGAGAAACAGACGAACAAAGCAGGCGCCGCTGGGGCGGGGCGGGGCGGGGCGGACCCCGCAGGCTGCACCGCGCGAAAATAGCAGAAGCGTAAACCGTGCGGCCGGAAGGCTGAGGCTGCCAGACGCCCGGTCCACGCAGACGGCAGCGCCACAGGCGGCGGCTTGGGCGAAGGGGCAGCGGCAGCGCGGTAGTTCTGGAACGGCGGCATGGTAATAAGTCGGAGCGGATTTTAATGGCCTAAAATATAGCCAAAAAGTGTCAATAAAATGCTCTTCAAATGTTTTTAAAATGCCTTAAAAGCAAAGAAAAATGACGTAAAGATTTGATCAAAATCACTACAGATGAACAACTCAAGCTGGTGGATACTATGTTACTGATGTAATCGAGGCTTCTTCCTTTCGTTCAAGTGGACTTAGCTTGTAAACTTTTGGCTTAGGATGTTCTTTGCCTGTAAATCTGTCTTTACGTAGTTATGGCGAAATCGGCAGAACCGACAGTGGCGCTGGTAGGCGTCACAGGAATCTTTGCCTACATACAACGGCTGACATTACAATTTCTGAGCGAAGAAATAAAATAGGCTACTCAGGAATTCTGTAGAGAAATTGTTGCATCTCGTAAACATTATTTGAAGAAAGTGCCCTAAAATGATGTTGAAATCAACTCAATTAGAGAAAAATATATACTTATGCTTTCATTATTTTAATCCACTTCTAATTAGCCTCATCGCGATATTTATCTGCACAGTTGAACGTTTCCTGTACAACTCGATATTCGTAGTTCTGGAACCTATCCTGTTTTCTGAGTGTATTTCGAGCTCGTGGGTCGTCTCAGAGGAAAGTCATATGTATTATTATAGTATGATATTCTGCGGTAATTGAAAACGAGATAGGCTCCAAACGTGGAGACTCAAGGAACAGCTTGTATCCCACTAAAAACATTAGTCTAATGCTAATAATTTCAGTGATGGGTGATATATTTTACATAGATATCCACATTTTATATAGATAGTAAATGTCGTAGAGGAAGGGGGGTTGTCCCGCACTTTTTCACAATCTCGGAATTCCTAACTATTTTGCACGTGTAATAACATAAAACAGTGATTATGTTGTCGTTACCTATTATTATTATTATTACAATTATTACCACAAATTTATATTATTACAATTTATTACCACAAATTTATTATTACCACACATTTATTATCACAAAGTTAACCACACATAAAGTTCTTATTTTTTTATTAGTGCCTAATGCGAAAAGAAGTTATTCCTTTAATGTATTTCTGTAATGGTCAAGAATACTCCGCAATGCTATTTAAACTCACTGTAATTTAATCTTTTGTGAACGAAGACCATTAATATCATTGTTTCTACGAGAAAATGCTGAGGTCATTGAAAAACACAAGACACTGACAAACTTAAATAAATGGTTTGCGGAAGAAAAAACATTGGACGATTTTTTAATCTATTACGGTATTTATTTACGAGCAAAATTAAATTACGAGTAAATTGAAATATTTATCTTCTTTCTCTCCTTCTTTGCCCTTTCGAAACAGCTGTCCTTGATTACTCAACTTACCAGAGACAATTCGTATTCCGCATTTCATTCTAAGCTGCCTTGTGTATAGTTAATACACCAAAACAAGCTCATTAAACGAAACAAATGCCCGGATTTCACGCGGGTTGACCGATTCCTCGCGCGTTGCGATTGTCCGCCCCCAAAGGAGGAACAAACAGCGCTATGCATTAGCAGCCACGAGGCCGCCACGCGACGCGACGGGCAGTTACGGAAATTAATTCGGGGACGAAGGCGCCCATTAGGGCAAGCGCCTGGCGCCGCGCCCGAACACGCACCACTGTCGCCGCCGCCGACCCCCCCCCGCCCCCGCTTCCCCCGCCGCCGCCCTCGCTGCAGACCTTGACGCCGTTCCCGCAAACGACCCCACCATCGACTCCTTAACGATGGCCCCGCCAACATTCCCGCCAACGGCCCCGCCAACGCCTCCGCCAACGCCCCCGCCAACGCCCCCGCCAACGCCCCCGCCAACGCCCCCGCCAACGCCCCCGCCAACGCCCCCGCCAACGCCCCCGCCAACGCCCCCGCCAACGCCCCCGCCAACGCCCCCGCCAACGCCCCCGCCAACGCCCCCGCCAACGCCCCCGCCAACGCCCCCGCCAACGCCCCCGCCAACGCCCCCGCCAACGCCCCCGCCAACGCCCCCGCCAACGCCCCCGCCAACGCCCCCGCCAACGCCCCCGCCAACGCCATGCAATGCCCCGCCAACGCCCCCTCGAAAACCGCGCCAACGCCCCTGCCAATCCCGCTGTCAAAGCCCCGCTAACGCCCCCGCGAAACCCCGCTGACGCCCCTGCCAACGACCCCGCCAAAGCCCCGTCAACGACCCGCCAGCGACCCGCCAGCGACCCCGCCAACGCCCTTGCCAACTCTCCCTCCAACGCTCCCGCCAAATCCCCGCCGCCGCCCCGCCAACGCCCCTGCCAGCTCCCCGTCAACGCGCCCTCCAAAACCCCGCCGACTCCCCGCCAACGCCCGCACCAACGCTCCCGCGAAAATCCCAACTCCCCCGTCAACGCACCCATCAAAGTTCCCGCCAACGACCCTGGCAACGCCCCCGCCAACGCCCCCGCCGACGGCCCGTCAACGCCCCCGCCCTCTGCCACCTCCAACGCCAACGCCATCGACTCCGTTCCGGCAAGTAATCACTCTCTCGTCTCCACTGCCGTACCCGCTCCCGCTACCACCGCTGCCTCCGCCCCCGCCCACGTCCCCGTCAATGCTTCCACCTTTTCCACTATTTCCGATTCGCCTCCTCACCCCCGTCACCGCTGACGCCACTAACCTTTCTTCCGTTACCGCCATCGCCACTACCCCGCCTCCGCCTCCTTCTCCGCCTCTGCCATGTACAATGATGACGACTCCGTCCCCGTCTGGCCGTCGACATCCCCGCCTCAACCAATCCCGCCACTAGCACCGATATCGCCAATGCTAACATCACCTACCACCGCCCTCCCCCCTCCGGCCAGTACCCCCGCCAGCGTCCTCGCCAAAGGCGCCGCCGCCGCCGCTTCCCTGCCAGTCTCCGCAAGAGCCAAGCCCACGAAACGCTCCTTAAAGTTCTAACAAATTTAACCAGTGTCACCCGAACATCAAAATGTAACCATAACAATTCCTTTCTCTAATCGTTCTACCCTCCCGATAAAAAGCAGATCTACAGCTGGGGAGGAAGTGTACCGGGACTCCCCGACACTGAAGCGCCCGAAGACAAAGGGACCGCCAAATTCTTAATCCTCTCAGAGTCATCTTCTCCATTGCTAAGCCTCTCTGGTGATATCAGAAGCGTCTTAAAGGAGCAAAGATTCTAGTAAACGCAGGCGACTTCTGGTGAAAAAAAATTATTTATTTGACGTGAAGTTGAACTGTTGAACGGTCTCTATATATGTCAATGCAATTGTCACCACAAGTCAATGCAGATGCTATTGAACTCATCGAAAGTATTGCTGTAGAGAGGCAATGCATCAAAATTACTGTTGTAGATGTTATTTCTGTAAGTGAGCAAGTGAGTTGAATTACGAATGTAAGGTGAGTTACGAATTACTCATATGTTCGAAGAGCACTGCCTCTTCAATGTATTAATAAGTATGCAACTTGAGCCTGAAAATAAATTAACACTTGATGTGGCAGTTACTCTGTATTCAGGTGAATATTAGGGACTTTTCGCCTGGCATAGCGTATAGCAATCCACTGCGATCTCGATCTTCCGTGCATGCACAGATGCACAAAAGATACGCGTAATTCGTTCTGCGCAAGCGCAGATCGACAAGTGCTGTCGATTGTTGTAATGCTCTGCTGTGAGAAAACCTCCCTACTTATTGTGCGAATGTTCTAACTTTGCCTCTCAAGGCCCGCCTTCGCGGTGCAATATTTCACGGTATTTCGCGTCTTTCTCAGTCGTGCCGCTAGATATCGCATGATCGCGACCTTATCAAGCAGTGCTTGCGATCATGCGACTTCCAGGGGCACGACCGAGAAAGACGCAAAATGCCGTAATGTTATTCCATCGTAGACAGCGGGGCTTGAGAGGCAAACTTAGAAAAATCACACTATAATCTGATGATGAACGCATGGTGGCCGATAAGAGTGTCTATTGGAGCAAAGATTTCGCAGGAGATACAAACATAACACCATGTAACAAAAAAAACCTTTTTCATGTTTAAGTGAATTTTATGCTTGTTTTGGATGAATTAGTTCACAACTAAACTACACTGAATATTCCTACTTTTATATAATCGTTTCTTTGCTTTTTATTCCCAATTATATGAAATTAATTGGTTAAAATTATATTATTTATATATTTAATTACCCACAACAGAGCAAAGCCCCAATTACAGTAGGCATTACTAGGAAAAATATACAAAACATACACAATAATAAAAAAAGTTTCAAATGAAATAAAACTAAATTACAGATGTCCAATTACAAGAATACATCTTTTTGCAAAAATTGATAAAACATAACACACCAGTAAGATAAACAAAAATGGAAACATATCTTCAAAACAGCCATTACAAAAAAGGAACAGAAATGAGTATAAAAAATGACAATAATACAAAAATGGAAAACGCATCTACAGAATAATCGGAACATAATAGCGAGCAATACTTAACACAATAAATTTACATTCAGTGATCATTCAATATTTTATTTAAATTCTGTTTATATTTTAGCAAATAAAAACTAAAGTCTAAATCCCACACTACTGAATTCATTGAATTTTGAAGACATTCTCAAGAGTGGTGAATATTTGTGAGATGTTGTATTAGGTTTATTGAAATATAATAATTCTCGTCCTCTTAAATTTGATACTCGTGCATTCAATGACAATTGTGACAGCAATTCACTGCTATCTGATAGACCATTAACTATTTTAAATAAGAACAATTGTTCAGCAAAGACTCTTCTATTGGCAAGAGTAGTTACATTGAATTCTTTAACTAAAATAGTATAAGCAACTTCATAAGCAGATTGATTGAACTTTTTGTAGTATAAATACCTCGAGAATCGTTTTTGAATTGTTTCAATTTGGTTACTTAGTGTTATGCAATGAGGAGACCAAATAACTGAAGCGTATTCCAATCTGGCGCGCACAAGACAATTAAAGAGGAGTATTAAACTTGGGGTGTTATTGAAATTTTTGGAATTTCGAATAATAAAGCCAAGATTTTTTAATGCATTTAATGCATTTTAGCTAAGAATACTTCTTCTATGAGATGAATAAACGGTTCAACTATGTGTTATCTGTTTCATATTCTCATAATTGATTTATAATGTCATATTCCCGTTGTTGAAAGCGTAATCCAGACTGCTTTTTATGTGTGAGGCATCTTCCTGGGATCGAAAGCAGTAAAGCATAGAATAAAGGATGCTAAAGTAATCTGCTTAGCATACAGTTCATATTTTGATATTCCTGTGGGAGACTATGAAAAGAATTGGGGACCACATGTTGAATGTGGGTGTTGCAGATCAACTCTCGAGGCCTGGTATAGAGGAGAAAACAGAAAAATGAAATTTGGTGTACCTAGAATTTAGCAAGAACTAATAGATCCTCTCCAATTGTTTTTCTATATTACCTCCCTTCCGTATTAAGCTTGGAGTCATCAAGCAATTTGTAAAGGCATTAGATAAACACAAATGCAATGTGTTCCCCAAACTATCAGAAGCTAAGATAAAGGGAGGATTTTTTGTTGGCCCCAAGTGAAAAATTTACTTCGTGATGACGCATTCATTAGCAAGCTTCTTCCAGTTCGACGAAAGGTCTGGAAGAGCTTTGGAGAGGTTGTGAATGGTTTCTTAGGTAATCAAAGAAGTTGACAATCACAGGGTTGTGGTATAAGGTGGCAGGGATGTGGTTGAAGAACTAAAAATCAATGGGGTGCAGAATGTCTCTAAAGTTGCATGTACTCCACTCGCATCTGGATGTTTTCAAGCCTCATATGGGTGCAAATTCAGAGGAACAGGGAGAAAGGTTCCATCAGGATTTGTTTGAAAGAAGGTATCATTGACAGTATAACGAGAGAATGCTTGGTGATTATGTCTGGGGACTGATTAGAGAGTGATGTAACGTACAATAGGAAATTTAGGAAAACTACACATTTTTAAGCACACTGTTCATGATATGTAAATAATTTCATGTACTTTAACAATTTTGTCATATATATATTTACTGCATTTACATTTTTCAAACATTGTATTTAAGAATTTCTTTTGTTTTGTTTAATGGGTAAATGTAAACGAGCATTTATTGTTTCAAATATATGTATTTTCCTAAAATTAGAAAATCGATGTCATTTCCCTAAAAACAATTTCCCGTGGGCAAAATTGCGTTTACATAGTGTTTTGAAACACACTGCATCAGAAACAACAACAACAACAAAATTAACTTAAACAAAATTTTGTTACATGGTGTAATCTTCGCTGATGACCTTTAGGACTAGTGCAATGATTCAATTACATCAGAAATTCAATATTAATTTGAAAAATAAATTTCTTAATAGTATGTAAATCAAAATCACGAAAATTCTGACTGGCCCTCGAGCCATTCACAACGGCAGTTATTAGTGCTTCCTTCAAGGACTCGTGTTCTCTATTTTAGTACTGCGGGTTGCCTAACTCACGTCATGGTTGCGCCAGTCCGAACATCAACTTTCGTGGCTCAATGACTTCAGACTTTAAAGTCTTAAGTTACGTCCTAAGTAGCTCAGAGCAATACAATTAAGGATGTTTGTTGAATTAAAATACTACCATTTAACTTTGTAAAATAATTAATGCATTAATTTATTTAAATTAACAATTTTATTCAACCACAATTATAAGATAAGTTTTCGAAATGTCAAACTATTAATCTTGAAACTGTTTCGCTTTTCTTGTTCAAAGATATGGTGAAACTATCTTTATTCTATTTATTTTCTATGATATCATATGTATTACGTACATAATTCCCCTCCCAAAGTATGATTCTTGACAATTTCTGATATAATGCACAAAATGAGTAGATTTTTTCGGGAAATTTCTTATATGAAAACGGAGGCGTACTATTTTAAACACTCTTATTAAACATTGCGTATTTAATTTTGATATCTTTACTCTATTTAAATTGCACTTTACAAAATTCCGATGATCTAAATCTCGACGAGAAGGCGAAACAAGAAAATAGAAATCAAGAATGTTCAGGGCATAACTTTCTAAGTTCGCACAATTGTATATAATCGATATTTTGTAATAAATCGATGTAATGAATCGAACTTCTCAAGATTATAGAGCCCATGTAATTAGTCATTATAAATGAAATGAGTTAAACGTCGAACGCTAACAAGTAGGAAAAATTTACTTTACCACACGATCATAATGATGTTATTCAAATTAACAATATTAAAAATTAAAAAGGAAATGAGATGAATTAAGTTTTTTAGAGCCACAAAATGTTTACATCTTAAGAATGTAGGGAATTAATATGTACAATGAATGTTCCCACGTATTTTTATTCACGTATAAGCGGCCAGTTCAAAATACCCATAATTTAGACCATCAATTAAAATAACATTCATTCTTCAACACTGCATGAGTAATATACGCTTCAGCGGTCTATTCTTTCTCCGCTGCGAGAAAAGGCGGCCTTTGTCTCGGTCTCCCACTCCAACGGGCCGTTTATCCTCGCACTGGAGCCCTCTTGGCCGAGGCGCTCGCCCGCATACCGAAAAACCGGTGTTGGCCGCGGCTGCACTCCGCTCTGTCTCTCAGTCCCCGCCCCCGCCTGCATTCCTAGAGACATCTCCCAAGCCCCTTCCGTCTCCCCCTCGTCGCCTCTGCTCCGCCCAAAGCGCTGCGGATGGCAATGCTTTAAGTTCATCGACATATTGGATTCATTGATTGTTAGTGATTCCGGGCGCGTCTACTACTTAGGTCATTAGTCCCGTAGGTGTAGTGCGTGATTTTTCATTGGGAGATGGCGGTGAACTTCCCTCGCTGGATGGCGAGCCCGGTGCCGACAAACCGTCGACTATCAGGGTTTCCCCACCAGGTATCTCCCACTAGCGAGGCCCCGCTCCAGCTGGAATAACTTCTAAGTCCCGACCGGTCTCCCGGCATGTGTGGTAGTGTTGTGTATGTTAGTGTGTGTGTGTGTAAGAGATGAGGATAGGGCAAGGAAGAGGAAGGAAAGATCGCGCGCGGTCCGTGGCTCCTTTGTGAGGGTACTGCTCTGGCATTCGCGTTGTGTTGATCGGTGAAACCACGGAAATCTACCGATCAGAGCAGCCGATCGCAAGAATTCTCCTCCAGGCAGTGACTGAATTCGACCTAGCTGACAAGCTAGGGTCGAAACCCTGCCGCCGTCGGAGCTCGAACCTAGGACCTCCCGGTCAGATGCGACATATTGGAAGGTAGGTGGTGGCGGTTCTTATTGTACTAAATGAACCCGAATTGATTTTACGACGTTCTCCTTAGGGAATCCATCAGTTTGCAATAAGTTGGAGAGGCAAGCTGCCCAGAATAATTCAGCTGTATGCCGCCACTGCTTTCTTTCTCTCAGGTGGTACCTCTACCAATAGCATTTCCTCCCGTTGATGCCACCAACTTTGCCCTTGCCCTAATGGTTTCACTGCCTCGTCTCCACAGCCTCCGCCTTCGCCGTTGTCACCAACGTCTCCCCATTCTCGCCGTGCAACAGCACCTCCGTTGCCAACAGCATTCACCCTACCACATCCCCTTTGGCAGTAACGACGAGAGGATCCCCGAGACACTGAGAAACCAAGTGGACGTTTTCAAACCTCCTCAGGACTGCATCCCAGCGCCTCCTTGCGGGATTCCTCCAACATCGTCACTGGCATTGCCCGTCACTGACCTGACCATTCCCCGCCACTGCCCGCCTCCGCCGTCTCCGCCGTCTCCGCTCTTCGACCCCGCCCATCCGCCACCCCCGCGCGGGCGAGCGGGCGAGGCGCAAACGGGCAAACGAAGAGTGAATGGCCGGGCGGGTAAGCGAGAGGGCGAGAAATAGTAACAGGGCGAGAGATAGTAAGAGTACGACAGAGAGAGCGACAGGGTGAGAGATAGCAAGAGGGCGAGAGATAGTAAGAGGACGAGAGCGAGAACGATAGGGCGAGAGAGAGAGACGGGGGAAGGGAGAGAGTGAGAAGGCAAGAGTTTGAGAGGATGAGGGGGTTAACGGACGAGGGGGCAAGTGGGCGACAGGTCGGACAAACAGGAGGGTGGGCGAGCTGGCTGGCGAGTGGACGAAATGGCTGGCCGGTGGGCGGACGGGCGGGGGGTGAGTGGGTGGGTGCGTGCGTGCGTGTGGGGGGTGCGGGTGTGGGAGGGGGGCGAGCGGGCGGAAGTCCGGGCTGGCGTGCGGGGAGGAGCAGGGTGGGCGAGCGAGGCGGGGTGGGAGTGCGGGCGAGGCGGGTGGGTGAGTGGGGGTGGGCGCGTGAGGGTGGGTGAGTGGGTGGGCGAGCGGGGCGGGCGAGCGGAGCGGGGTGGATGAGCGGGGCGAGGCGGGCCTGCGGGCTAGGGGGGTGGCGAGCGGGCGGGCGAGTGGGGGTGGGCGCGTGGGGGGGGGCGGGAGAGCGGGTGGGCGAGCGCACGAGTGGGCTGGCGAGCGGGCGGGCGAGCGGCCGGCGCGTGTATTTCGGTCCGCGGCGAGGGTGCGAGGCGACGGGCCGCCGCAGCCGCCTGCACGCCGCCCCACGCCCGTCCGCGCCCCGACAAGCGATGCAAGGCTCCTTCGAAAATGCTCCGCCTTACAGAGGCTTGCCAGAAATTCACCCCTGACTGGAAAACGAAAACAAAAGTTTAAACAATATTTTCAGAAAAGACAACTCCAAATAGAAGAGAATAGACAGGAAATAAAAGTTTCTTCGTTCAGTTTTTTGTAGAAGAACATTAAACGCTATGATAAAGCCTACCAAACATAATTTTAAAAAATGTTTTCTCGTGCACATTATGTAATTTAGAGTTTGGTAAATTGTGTAGAAACTTTGCAAATAAATTTATTTTCCCTTAACTATCCCATGAAGACATTTTCATTAATTACTGATTAGTTAATAAATGAATAGAAAATTATTTGAAGACCGACGTTTAATTCCAATGGAGTTTAAAAGTGATGTTAAAACTTTTGATGAGGGTTATTTCTATTTTTTCTTGAGGGATCAACGAAGAGCGGTGGCCACCAGAAATGCTATTTACGCTTTAGAGCATTGTACTGTCATTTTCTTTCAATTTCCTAATATCAAAAGACATGGTTAAATTGTAGGTCCGGAGCTGAAGGCGTCGTGGTGGGGGGTTGGAGCGGAGGCGACGGCGTAGTCATGTGCGGGGCCGGAAGCCCAGTCATGGGTAGGGGCGAAGATAGTATTGGGCGGGTCGCAGGGCGAGAGCGTGGTCGAGGAGAAGGCACGTTCGCAGATGGGGCCGAAAGCGCAGATGGGTAGGGGCGTGCTAGAGGCGAAGACGGATTCGGGCGGGTTGGAAAGGAGAGAGTGGTTGAGGACGCCAGGGGTGGCCCGGAGGGTGAAGGCCCATTCGCGGGCGGGGGCGGGCCGGGGGCGAGGGGGTGCGCGGGGAAGGACGCTGGGGCCAGAGGCGCCGGCGCGTCCTCGATCGCGCGTATTTTTACGCGCCCCGCAGCGCAGCTGGCGCCGGGCGGCGGCGATCGGCTGGCCCGCCTGCCTGCCAGCGACGCCCGCGCCCGGGCCATCGACAGCCGAGCCGACCGGGCCGCGTCAAAACAGAACCCTCGCCCGCCCCGCCCCGCCCCGCCCCGCCCCGCCCCGCCCCGCCCCGCCCCGCCCCGCCACCCGACCGCCTTCCAGACGACAGCCGCGCTTACGCAACACGCACACGCGGAAGCGTCTTTCTCAATCTTCACTTTTCTTCTTCTTCTTCTTCACTTTATACTAGAAAACGCAAGGATTCAATGAATTTATGAATAAATTAATCAATGAAATCGCTTGGCGCTCAATGCCCCAAAGGCAGGAGGAAAAGAAGATACTTTTGTATAGCTTAAACTACGTAGTTATAGCTCATTTAGTTTGGTAGAACGTGTAAAATGATTTTTTTTCGCTCTTCAAACGCAAATCTTTAGAGATAATCATGTTAGTATTATAAAAGGCATTAGAAAAATTGGGACTATATAATTCCTCAAAGACATCCTGTACATATTGACAAAATCTCATCTTGAATTTGAACGAGAAAACCGAGGAATGTGAGGGAAAGGTAAATAATGTATTTTGGTAAAAATGTTTTTTGCAATTTTACATAATAATAATGACGGTAGAGAAAAATAAACGAGAGGCTTCCAAACCTGGCATATAATTGTACACTGAAAAGATGTCCCCTCATATTTTCTACCAGTTCAAATGTTGCATATGGATACTTGAATAAGTGTCAAAAATATAGTGCCAAGTTTTGACTAAGGAACCGCCAACTACACTCTTCTTTATGTAATCTCATGAAAATTCACTACGAAATAACTTTTCTCAATAGCATTGAATGAAAATATTTTCAAAATATTACCAAGTGCCACATCCTTCAGTTCTTTCGAGGCATGGTTAAGCTTTGAAGACTTTAAGATACATGTGTGAAATATGAAGCAAACGCGCTGAGGTTTTCTTAGAATTTATCATCTACATTGACATCCAAATGACATCCAAGCTTAATCAAAATGCTGTTATAAATTATAAATCCTAATATTAAAAACTAACATAATGCAAATATCTTTAAAATAGCATCCGCGTATTTAATGTTGTCAACTGATAAATTGATGGAAGTACTCTCTTCAAACTTCTTATGCAGTACTAATGTAAAAACCCCAACGAGTGAGTTTGGGGATCAAAATTTCTTGTTGTGTTTGTTTATATAATTTCCTAGGCGTTTGCAGAATGTTCAACACACGCAAATTGATCTTGACATTCACTTTGCTTAAATGTTTCCCATTCAAACAGATTCATGTGAACGTGAGAAACTTTTCAAGCCAAGAATAGCTAGCAAATGCCCAGTTACACATTTGGGTATGTAAAATGTCTGCGAAGAGAGGGACTATTGTAGCTAGTGTTTGAGAGGAAGTGAATTTATAAACGTCCATTTCTTTAAGACGTGGGAAAAGGAAACACGAGGAGACTAAACAACCGGCGACGTATGAACGCTCTGACGAAAACACAGTAGCCGCTTTAGCCTTGCAGTCGTTAAATAAACATTCAGAGAGTTTGTTTTTCGTTCCTTTTCGAAGTAATATTATCTCGCGCCTTTTCTGTCCACGAACCGGTGCAGAAAATGTTCTAAATGGCTTTCTTTCTTTCACTCATTTTACAGCTAAAAAATGGCTAGAAACGATAAAGTTTACCGTTGGGTGATCGTTTTGGTTGTACAATGAGATTTTATTAGAGCATATTTAAAAATATACAGGCATGTTTATCTCAGTACACATTTTCTGTTATCGTGTTTAATTACGTGAATATTTTTACATATAATAATAATAATAATAATAATAATAATAATAATAATAATAAAATAATTTGAACACACAAACTAATATTTAGCTGTTATGCATATTGGTACTGTACTATGTAAACAGGTTGTCTAATAAATGTTACAAACTGCTGGGAACAGTAGGGACGTCGATGATTATAACTTCTTTTAGATGAACATGTGGTGGGAACACATATCGAAGTTGGTACGTGTGACATTTGCCCCTGATTGGTAGGCAACTCCTCTTGCAGTGGTGTTGGACTGGTCCCCTACGACATCTCTTTGCGTCAGAACGTATGTCTTTCAAAGCCACTTCCCAATTGCATGCCAACCAGAGACAAAGACCAGTGTAGTTTCCTTATATGGGATGGGATTTTCTGTCACATCTTTGGCAAAATGATCATCTTTGACACGCCTACAAGCTCTAGAACATTTATTCCGAGGCATTTTGTGTATGTATATGTGTGTGTATATATATATATATATATATATATATATATATATATATATATATATATATTAGAGAGAGAATACAATGGGACAAAAATTATATGGTACGTTTAGGGACGCTGAATGATTTAAAAATTATTTCTTGCGTTCATTTCCCCCTAGAAATCCCATCCCAAAATAATCAATATGTTTGAACATACTTTGACATACATCTATATTACAGTTACTTTTCTTCAATACTTTATTCACTTACGTCCGTAAGAAGTAAATTTGAACCGATTGGGGAAAAAACAACGCCACTTTACTGTGCAGATGTTCTGCGTAAAACAACCAAATGAGAAACCACGATCTTTGTCTTTCTCAATAGAGGAATCGTAGGCACAAGTTGTAACTGTCGTTTCTGTTGCTTCGCAGGACGAGACCAGCGTCAACGTAAGCGATGGGTTCCCGCGCACCAAACCCATCGACTTGGAGAAGCTGTTCACGCCCGCCACCGACTCGGGAGAAGTGACACCTTCCAGGAACAGTAAGTGTCTGTGCCCCGCTCTACCATTGAATCACGATGTTCTTCGGTGCATTACAACCGAAACCATTTCCTCCGAGTCTTAGTGATTTCCACTTCAAATATAAACTTTGCTATCGTCTCCCGAATTATTTCAGAAGCATACCTTCCCTTCGCGGCTCTCACACACAACCAAACTTTATAAATGAGGTCTCTAAAGAAAGATAACTTCACGGAGACATAATGAATTGCACTTTGACTTTCAAAATTTGAAGGATTTGTTTAAAAAAGGCATCTAAACATTCTTGTAAAATGCAACCCGCAACGCACGTCAGGATTTGTGTATCTATATCGTTAAATAACTCCTAAACGGCGCGTTCTAGGGCGTTAAAAACTAAAATTATGAATCCAATGGCCTCAAAGAAACGTTCATTACAGCGCAATCTATAGGACGATAACTTTTTGACCATTCTATTACATTTTTGATGGTTCTTCGCTTCTCGATTCTACCCCAATTGTTCAGAGCCTGTAGAATCTGCAACTGTATGTGAAATTACTAATTACTTGATATTCTATGCGATTGAATTACACGGGTATACCTCTTTGCTCGGTAATAAAGTTAAATAAGAATTGTTTGTATTGACAACAGTGTATTCTATTGTTATCAATTACAAGGTGACATATAGAACAAGTGACGGAGGATAAGATGGTCTTGAAGAATATATATATATATATATATATATATATATATATATATATATATATATATATATTACAGGCTTGATATGGAAATGAAAAAATAACGAAGAGAGTGGGGTATTGTATACGAGAGTTCTCGCACGGGTACTTTCTTTTATTTCAGGATTAATAAACGAAGTTTCCTTAGTAAAAACTAAATATTAAACAAAGTGGTGTACTCTTGAATACATTACCTTACTGCCCACCATAGTTATTTTTAAGAAAACTTAAAGCTTTTAAAATTACTCCTACACTGAAAATGTTCGAGAACAGAAAGAAACGCACAATATCTACGACGGAAAACGTAACTCTCCTTCCTTCGGCCTGCCGTGTAAAAAAGGCTATTGGATGAGATCGTAAGCGCGGTATCCTTTTCGCCTCCGAGAACGATATCCACACAACCGAGACGGTTTTCCCGAACGCCTTGCCCGCAGGGAAAATGTACTCTTCCTCGAGCTTCTACTCGCCGCACCACCCGACGGTGGAGGACCAGGTGGAGCTGGCGCGGCGCATCTCCAACTCGCTGTGCGACATCAGCAACCAGCAGAGCAAGGGCCAGTCCATGTACGTCAACCGCATGAAGCGCTCCGTCAAGTGGGTGCACGAGGGTAAGTCAAAGCATACGTGCACGCGAAAGCTTCTTATTACTATGGTCCGATTAAAATAAGTTGGTGATTGACAGTTGCAAATGCAAGGGAGCGACGTTGACAGTTGGCGTACCACTGACCACATGCTCCCGGGACACGAAAATAAACATTTGAAATAAATACTTATTAAAGTAACCAAATCGTACACTCATATTGCACGAAGCTAACAGCTTCAGAAGCACAATTGTCAATCACCAACTTATTTTAATCGGAGCATAGAAAAGGGATTTTAAGGTGCGGCACCTTTTCAAAAATATAGTTTTCATACAGGATTGTTTAATATATGAATGAGAGAGGGGGATGAAATGAAGAGAAATAAACACAATTTGTTTGCATCTCTTCTTGAGATTTCAACATCTTACCACCTTTTCCCTCTTTTTGATGCTTCAGCACCTTTTTCTCCACTCTTTTCCGCGTTTTTTTAACGATTTGACAGAAAAATGTTGCTTTTTTTCTTCTTGAACAGTTTTTAAAATCTCATTTAATCAAAAGTCAACAATATTAAATATCATTTACGTAAACCACCAGTAATTTATATCCCAGCAACAATGGTCAATCTGCAGCAGTTAAGTCAAATTTAAATTTCAACTGTGTTGCTGCGACAGTTTAACCTTTCCCTCTGGATTTAAAGTGTTGCTCAGACAGGCAAATCAGGACATTTAAATGGGTGTGCAGAAATCCACTTGTCTGTGACCTGAGGAAAACGTTAATCCTTGCCATCGTGTCGCCGTCAATACTAAAAGAGCATTAGTAGCGCTTGTGGATTTGAACGGGAAGGTGAGGGGAGTCGGGGGAAGTTGCCTGTGCCCGCAAGAGCACCGAGGTTCCCTCGCGGGCACGTGCTCGTGCGGGCGCAGTTTAACGCGCCTGTGAAGTATGTTCTGCTACCCAATCTGCGGGAAAAATAAGTTCAGTCAATACTGGCAATTGTTTAATAGTTTTCCATCTACTACCGCATTTGATAAAGGACTATGAATCACCTCTTATGGGCAAAGAATAAAAATTTGATGCAAAATGATACGTATATATTCAAGAAACTGAGTTCATGTCAGTGGTTTAAACCCTAATACAGTTGTTTCAGCAGCATCTTTCTCGCACCTTTTTGTATGTATTTTCAGAACCTTTCCCCCCCCCTTTACGACCATAATTTGCATCTCAAAATCCGTTCCCTAGTTATTACGTTAAGGCGGCTCCACATATTCAACATTCACCGAGTAGCGAGCTACTGCTCGCCCAATCCCGAACAACTGATGTGCTCGGCGAATGTTCACTCCCTTTGATGTGTCCAAAAGACCGTCATGCGGTGGGTAGGGTCTCGATGATGTCGCGGCTTCTTGAATTTCAAACCGATATTTTAATTTTGGGGGTAATTTACTTGAAGCCCCTGGGACATTTTCCAAATTTTCAAAAAATAGTTTCATTGTTTTTGATTAAATTTTGTTGTTGGATAGTGTAAAGGACATTTAAGAGAATAGTGCAGGTCTCATGTTCGTTGAAAATCGTAATTTTAGAAAATTGCAAAAGTTCAAAATTTTTTCGGCGTCTTCCTACAACTACAATTATGAAAATAAAAATTTTTTCCTTTAAGATTGTTCAAGAAATTTTTTCCTTTAAGATAGATTTTGAAAACAGGTCATTTACAAGTTTTCGAAAATTTGAATACTTTTCTCGTAATTTTGCGTTACTTGAGAAAGTACGGGCTGTTTTAGCACCACTATTTACTTATTCAACTGGTTTCTGCTTCACAAATCAAAATTCTGGAAAATGTTGGATGTTGAATACAAGACAAAAAAAAATGGATGAAGCGGATCTAATACCCACTAGCAGATTTCATTCTCCTCTTGGAATATAGGACCTACTACTAATAAAATAACCAAATTGATGAGTCAGGTCCAAGGAATTCTTCGTATGATACTAGTTATGCCAATTATAGTAATATCTTTTAGAGACAAAGCAAGTACATTTTGCAGAAAATATATTTACATTTTGGAATTTGTGTTTAGTATGGCTTCCCACTGAAAGAATCACAATATTTTTCAACATGTGCTTTCTCAGTATCTTGTACAAAATCATGGCAAGTTATCTGTTATATCTTTTCTTTGATAAATAAAATTGTTGGAAACACAACCAGTTAAAATAACTTTACCATTTACCCAAATAAACTACCTATTTTAAAGACTATATTAAAATAGTGTATGACTACATTTAACACAACTTAATTTTGGAAATCTTTCTGAACACATTCTTTATAGCTTAAATTTGAGTATGATAGAAAACTGTTCTAGCTTGTATAAAGCTTGTATAAAATACTCGTATGTATAAAGACAAATCTTGAAATTTCTATACAAAAAGGGATCTCAAAAAAATGTTGTTAATTGGATTTTTCTTTGAATAATTAAAATAGGAACCATCCTATCCAACTAAATAGCCTCATTTAATGTTTTGTTCTGTCATCTATCAATGAATTACCTAAACCATTTTTATTTATGATACACAAAAAGGAAAGTAATAGTGTGATCGTCTTATGGGTTACAGTGAAATTCATTTCCTACTAACATGCAGAAAACTAACATATGTTACTTATCAAATGCAGAAGCTTTCAATTGAGCATATAATCAGCACCACCTCCTCGATGCAGAAAATGTGGGTGTAATGTGAGTAGGGATAAAAACAGACTACTTATTGTGTGACCTTTTTAGCAAGGCCCCTATTTAACTAATCATGCAGATCCTCTTGGCTATTGTTCTATTCAAAAGTAAAGATAGATCAATGGTTGAACAATTTGACCTCTTCAGAAACAGATAATGATTGGAACTTCAAGCAGGCAGGCGGACAGGGCAAGTGGGCAGGCAGGCTGGCAGGACCTTAAAATACTACACAACAACTCCTCCTCCAAGTCTGCCAACTGGGCAGACATCTTTACAGCAGGTTGGAGAGAGAAAGAGAAGGAAGATGAAGACAAACAAAGATAGAAGGAATGAAAGAGAAAGAAAAAGAGAAAAAGGTTTTCCCCAGAGGTAAATAGCATTTATAGCAAGGCTATTTCAGAATACTTGTTGCTTTGTCTGGGCCCCCAACTTCTGGTCTGCAAGGCAGTGAAATAGTTGAGCAGTCAGTGGAGTAGTTTGTGGGTGGTAGGAAGGATGTAGACCCAGGGCCAAGCTCTGAGGCAGGGATGACCACACGAGTTGGCTGGATACCTTGTATCGGGGCCCCACCCCCACCTGGAACAGTAACCTACCTGCCCAAAAAGAGGGGTTCTTTTTCCAATGAAGGTATGATAGTGCTGCAGGAAAAATGTGTCCAGTGACAGTGAACAGTGAAAAAGTTTGCAAGATTCAGGCATAGCCAATCATTTTCACAATAGACTAGTGCTTATCTTCTCTTCAAATCTGTGCAGTGATCAAAACAAGTGTGAAAGAGAATTGAATTTTTGTTGCAATCAATTTGCAAACATCATACACTAGTGCTAACTATAGTGTGCCTCTGTGATATGTTTTAACAAAATATAAAATGTTCTGTTGTGAAATGTACTGCTCAAGATATATAGTTCCCACATGAAAGCAATTATAATTCAATTGTGATGTGAAATGTGACTGAAGATCATAACTTTCAATTGTTTAAATTTAATGAATGACAATTAGGTGCCATCTGCAAAATACCGTAGTAAATCTGGCTCACAATTTGTCTCTCCTCTCTCATTGTGTATTAATGTTATACATTTTTTTCCCATCTTAAGTGAATGTCAGTAATGTATTTTGAATTGACACTTCTTTCCTGTAAAAAGTAATTTGATTTTTTTTAGTACTTAATTATGAAAGTGGTATAAACCTCAAGATATTTTAATTATTTAAATGCAGATTGTTATGTTTATTCAAAGGAATTGAATTTAAAATATACATGAACATTTAAATGACAATTCTCATTTGTTATTTTGAAATTATATTATAAGCAGTGACGAAAACCAGTCAAGAGAAAGAAAATATTAGCTATTTCAATTCACTCTCTTCCATCAGTAAATTTAAAGGATTAATTATTTTACTTTATTTACTCATTCATCAAATATTCGATCTCAGTTTTAACAATACAGTTTTACGCTCACTTTCTAAACATTGTACATCATTTAAATTTGTTAAGAAAAACATTAGCCAACATTTAAATTTTAAAATTACTTTCTTCTCTGACATATTTGTATCGATTTTTTGCAAATCTTACTTATAGGGTGAACATATTTTAAGAATGAAATATTGCGCCAATTTTCTTTGTTACAGTATAAGCTAATAAAATCAATTATGCAACCATATTTTTATTATAAAAGATTATTATCTTGCAGGACAAGGACAGAAAAATGCCCCAGATGCCCCTGAAACTCCTGGCAATGAGAACCATCTCTCATTCAAAATACCAAATGTGGGACCTAAGGTATTTTTTCACACAGTAACAAGAATGCTAATAGAAGAATGTTGTTCTCAAATTTTCATTGTGTAATTTTTTGCTTAGGAGATGAAATTTAATGAAAGTAAGCCAGCTCTAAAACTTGTGATGGATCCTCGTGGCCAAGTGCAAGATATCACAAGTCTGCGACGCCAAGGCTACAACATTGAAGCCCAGCTAAGTCCTGAAGTTTGCTTCGACTTAGTTCGGGATCTCAATGCACCAAAGGGGAAAGGTAAATTGAGACTTTATATATTTCTATCTCACTGAAATGAGTATTTGAACAATGAATGAAATACTGGTAGTTACACAATTCCAAAACGATATATCCTTAACCTATAATTAATAAACCTGAACAAATTTGACTTTTGCAGCCCTTTTTAGTTCTATATTTTCATTAGAAATAATTTTGAATATTTTTCACTAAAATCATAACATTTAGAAATACATTTTTTTTAAGATTTTTAAATAATAAATTTTCAAAATTATAACTCTTGTTACATGCTAATAAAGCAAGGTCCATCCACTTTAATTACCTCAATAATTCAGAATCAAATAGTCATCTGTTGAAATATCTTCTTACTATGTTCTTTTCAATGATTATGAAGAAATATTTTTTGTTTTTTACTTGATACAATAAATGACCTAATTGCTCCCTTGTCATTCATAATTCATTTGTATTTTCCATGTGTAAGACTGTATGTTGCAAACATCAGATTATTATTGATTATTTAAATTTGTCTTAAAATAAACAAACTTAATTTGCAACGTACCAGGAGCTGAGCTGTTTGCTAAACGTCGGAAGAGATCTGAGAAGTGGGTTGTTGATGAAAATACTGTTAAGACTCACTCCACCACTACAACAAGTGAAATAATACAGTCTTCTACATCATCAACTAGCATTCTCCAGCATCAGACCAGTGTGAGTGGTCCTGGCAAGATCCCGCCACCTGTCTCATCCCACATTGATCCCAAACGAGCTGAACATGCTCAGAAATTGAATGAAATACAGGTTTGTGGAAACATTTTGTGATTTTAAACAGTTTGTTTTATGTACTTTTCAGATAATATTTCTTCAAGAAATAGTTCTTAAAGTTCAATTTTTCCTCATAAGCCAAAGATTTCTTTAACTCATCTATGTCTGGAAAATTCTGATATCTTCTTTCATATACTTTGCATGTACTTTTTCTTGAAACATAAATATTTATTATTGAAATTTCACAACACAACATGTTTTTATTATTTGAAAGTCAAATTAGGTGCAAAATGTGGATAATGAGAATCACGTTTTTGCAAGAACAAAGTAGAATACTAGAGGATTTTTTTTCAAATGTTTGTAAAAAAGTTCAGACTTTTCTATAGACTGAAAAGAAATATAAAAACATAATGAATTTGTTGGATTTCTTATATGAAGACTTGAAATAAAAAAGGATCTAAGAGCCAGTTTCATACTTTAGAGAAAAATGAGTTTGTATGTACGTTAAACCGGTTGGCACTGTACTTCTCGCCATTTATAATCACCCTGTTACACTATCAAGAAATGCATCTAAACTTTGGTTCTTATTTATGTTATAGAGCTCGATTCGTTCATCATTATTCTGGTAAAAACGTAAATTTAACAGAAATGGCATTTACATCCTTTTTTATTTCAAGTCTTCATATGATTATTAATATATATATATATATGTATGTATGTATGTATGTATGTATGTATGTATGTATGTATGTATATATGTATGTATGTGTATATATATATATATATATATATATATATATATATATATATATATATATATATATATATATATATATATGTATATTTACACACAAGGAGCAATAGTGCACTCGTGAAAACTGTTCAAAGGGTTGGTTGACTCGGTAGCTTAGTGGTCAAAGAAGCTGGGCGTAAACCAGAAAGCCCGGTTTCGAATCCCAGTCAGGCTGACCAATTCTTTGAACAAATTTAATTATTATAAATATAACCATGAATTATAATGATTATCTTTAACAACAAGTATTGCTTGCTAGGAGCGTTTCACTTTGCCAAGACTGCGAATGGTTAAGACTCCTTGGGAGGCCGCACTGGAGACAGGCTCAGTCGAAGCTGCTTTCGAGGAGGTTGCTCCTCTGCAGCCTCGTGGTTTTGTTGCTGCTCCTACTACCTGAGGCTATGAACACATTTATGAGTTCAATGCAACCTCAGCCACAGCCACAGCCTCCACTGCCACAGCAACCACTGGCTCAACCACCCCCAGCACAGCCTTGGGCATCTACCACCACAGCAACATCAACTATGTCATCAGCCAATATACGCCAGTCATTGAATCAACGAGTGTCCAGCCAAGAAAAAGATTCTTTGTACAAGCCAAAAGTACCCAGAGGATGGTCATTTCAACAGCAGCAGCAGCCTCAGTCTTATGGTAAGATTTCTTTTATCTGTCTGCCGCAATTCACCCCACATTCAAACCCAAATTGTAAAATAAGTACAACATTTATAGTATTATCATGAAGTTTCAATAAAACAGCTTCTTGATTAACATTTAAAACATTGAAATATTTTCTTACGTTATAATTGTGCATTATAATTGATGATATTTATAATCATGTTAATCTTCTTTATTTTCGTTCTCAGCCAGATTTTCTATTCTCCCAGAAAAAATCATAAATAAATAAGGATTTTTCTTAATTCATTGTGCCAACCCACACTTAAAGAGAATAGTGAAGGATATGTAGGCACAATCATTTCTTCTTTGTCTTTTTACTATCAATACTAAACATGGTTCTTTAAAGTTAATAGCATGAATTTTCAACTTAACTCACTCTCAGTGAGTTACAAGAAATTTCAAATTTTCTAGAGCACTACCGTATTTACACTGATTTTGAAGGGGCCTGAAATTTTAAAAAAATTTTAACTCATTCTGCCTATTTAGCCAAAATAAAGTAGTATGTTTTCTAATCGACTAGAAAATTGCCTTGATGAGAATGATAAAACATTTCATTAGAGTTATCAATTTTCTTGTGGCTTTAAATCATCGTCGGTGTCATCATCATAATTTTTTTTTAACACCATCTTCACCTTTGTACGCATCATTGTTTCTTTCTGGGTCTCCTCCCTTATTTTATGCTGCTCTCTGACTTTTTAGCTCCCTCCTCAGAAAGTTTTGCACTTTGAATTGGTGTTCTTAGGCTTTTACCAGATGCCACCTGAGAACACTCCTCTCTGTGTAGCCAGTTTATCTTCCTACACTTGTCCTTGGCCTCAAATTCTGTAATAACTATTAAGTTTAAATTCCACTTGTGAATTGTGAACCAAACATCAGTAACTTCACTCCACAGGAGAGAGCAAAGTTACCAATGTCTGGGAATTTTTTTTTATCAGTCTCCTTGGTTGGACGTAGAATGAGTACTTCTCTCAATGTGATTTTTTCACTTCCATCTATTGCTAACGAAATCTTAGCAAAACATTTTCATGTTGCATTTCACTTACCACAATGTCATTCATTTGAAATTCTCTAGCTACAAGTACATCTAAAATTATTGGTCTGAATCGCTTTTCAATTCCGCAGTGGATTCCCAAAGAAATAAATTTAGGAATTATAGATATGTGTGATATTTATCATCTTTTTACCTGCTTATTTTTCTATCAGCATTAGTTTTTTGACATGGAAAGACTTATCCCAACCAACCAGGCTTAATCTGTAAATATAAGAGAACCCCTAATTTTGGAATGAAATATTTTGGAAAAATGTCACCTTATATTCAGGTAAATATGGTAACTAACAATCAAAAATGTTATAAGATGATAACAATAAATTTTCTAATTAATATCTTAAAGAGCTTGCTACTGATCAAAACCAAAAAAAAATCAGAAGTATGATTCATTTCCATTTTCATTTCTTTCTTTCAAATCATTCAATAAAATAACGATTCAATGAAATAATTAATTTAATTAACTCGACAATGCTGGAAGACGTCATTTTGACTGTTATGAAGTTTTAGTCTTATGACTATATTTATTGATTTATTATTATGATATTTTGTGAATTTTAATATTTGAGGATGTTCTATAAATTGCAGAAATGTAATTCTTTCCAAGATCTTAGTTTTTGAGAAAAAAGCTAATTTTTCATTGTTTACCTTTCAATGACAGGTGGCAGTCAAAATGACTGCTCATTTTAAATTCAAGTGGGATGACAACAAATGGCACAAGTACTCACTGTCAAATCTTCAACCAGATGCTGGACTGTTGAAGTAATTTATAACACCATAGATTTAGCTGGAATGAATCCTGGAATCTGTATGAAAAGGTCTTGGGAAACAATAAGTCCCAGCTCTCGTATTTTCTGAACCTGGCTAAAGAACTTTGCTCACCACTGCTACAGATTCGAAACATTCCAAGAGAGCATTACTTGTAACAGACTACTTCAGTAGGATATAGTAAAAACTATTAGTCTAATGACACTTATTCTCGGTAGCGGAAAAATAGTTTGTGGCAAATGTGGTGACATGAAAAAAGTACTTGTCTGTTTGACTAATATTCCAAAAGAATTAAATATATATTTTTTACTTCAAAAAATGTTTGATTTTTCCAGAAATGAATTAAAAGACTTGAATTAAAACAGAAGTTTCTCAAAATAAAAAGTAATAATTTGAAGCAGTAATTTTGACTGCATGTCGTCATTTTAGGTAGAATAGCATTGCCATCTTTATAGTGTTAATACTCTGATTTCAGGCTTATCATCATATAAACCACATATTTAAAAGAAAATTAGTAAATATGCATGACCTATCCAATGAATTTCTGACTTATGTATGTCAACTAATAATGTTCTATTTCAGAATAATTTCCACATTATTCAGAAAAATTAATTTTTAATATTTGTGTTTGTTTGTTCTTAATTTTCATAATTAATTATTTGATAACTCAATTAAATATTTATCTGATAATACCCTTGAGTAAGGTAATGTCTTAAGTTTCTCATACTAAATAATAGAAATGTTTATATTTAAATTTTGTAAGAGATAATATTAATTTTTTCCAAATCTAACTATTTCAAGAAACCAGTTAATTAAATTAGTTTGTAAGTGAAAGCTTTAATTGATATGAATTTGAAAACAATTATTTCCTAGTTTTATTATTTTGATGGTTCTGTAATTTCAGAATACTTTTTAAAATTGGAGCAAAATAATAATAATTATTATTATTATTTTTTGTAATGAAAGAAATTTATTAATTATTTTTCTAAAAGAAATGACAATGACTAATTTAAAATGTGTTACTGAACCCTTGATTTTATTAGGACTATATCATAGAAATCCATTTTGAGTGATATAATTACTTCCAATTGTAGAGAATTTAATTCTTACCACACAGGTTTCAAGGAGTTTAACTTATCTTCCATCTCATCCGCTGCAGCAACTAACAGAAGTTCAGCAGCTTCTGTTGCAGCACCAGCTGCAATAACTAACAGCTTAGCTGAAGAAACAAATATCCCCCCTGCTCGAGTAGCTACTCCAACGTTCCGCCCAACAACTCCTTTCTCTGTTTACATCCCAGGAGCTACTCCGGCTCCTTGTACTCCCCAGCCACTGGCCCCAGAAGTGAGTAAACCTGAGCCCCTCCCCCCACCACCCCCTGCTGCACCTGAGCCTCCGCCTCCCGTTCCCCCTGCTCCCGTGAGTGCCCTGGCTGAGAAGAAAGAGTCTCAGGAATTACAGCAGGCTTTAACTAATATTGCTGAAGGTAATTCTACTACTGAAACTCAAAGTATAGCCATTTCTCAGTCTCAAGCTACAGTCAGCAGCTACACAGAATCATCAAGTGTCACTACTGAAGTAGTTAAAGAACAGCAGATTTCATCTAGCATCTCTTCTGAAGTCAAGGAGCAAGTTTCATCAAGTGTCGGCTCAGAAATAAAGGAAGCTGCTATTCAAAATGAGCAAGTAATCAATGCACCAGCACCGGCTCCAGAACTTCAATCCACAACTCAAACATCTTTCCAAGCTTCAGCAACTGAAAGTATTCAACAAGTGAGGGAAGAAAAAGTCTCTGCCATTCAAGCTCCAGTACCATTTTCAGCTCCAGCACCAGTACCAACTCCAGCTCCATTTTCAGCTCCAGCACCACTCCCAACCCCTGCACCTCTCCCAACACCTGCACCAGCTCAATTGCCTACCTTTAAACCTTTGCCCACGACATTTGCACCACCAAACATTACTCCTTCATTGCCATCGCAACCACAACCCTACAGTCCTCAAGCAATGCAAAGAAGTGATGTAAGTTCACAGCAGATTGCTGAAGCCAAAGAAAATATCATAGAATACGCAAAGGCTCATCAACAACAGCAGGAAATGTACAGTGAATTTGAGAGTGGAGTCTCTTATGAAACAAAACAACCAGTTAGATCGTTAATTCAAACATTTGAGCAAGGCAGTCGACCACCTATGAAGTACAAACAGATTCAAAAAGAGCCACCTCCAGGGGTATTTCCACCATCTCAGCCAGGAAATATGTATTATGTGGCAAACGCAAGAGTTGAAACAAGGCAGTTTGCTGCACCACAGTCTACACAGATAGTTACAACTCAGCAATCTGTAGAATCAGGAAGCTCTTTTCAGAAATTCTCTTCTTTCTCCTCAAGCCAGCAACAGAGTGAAACTAAAGTCATTCAGCAGACTTCCAGTCAGGCAAATTATCAAGTACAGCAACAGCAAACACAAAATTATCAAGTACAGCAACAACAAACACAAAATTTGTTAAGTCAACAAACTTCTTTACCAACCCCAGGTTCCCAGAGCCTGCCTCAATCCTAAGTTCAGCATCAGTGGGGGCACAGCAGCAGCTACTATTGCAAACTGCAGGCAAGATGAGGATCCTTTTTTCTGTTTTGCTAGAGATTTTTAATTTTGAAAACCCTACTTTGCAGCATTTTTTTCGGTTTCTTCCTTTTTTGTGCCCTTCACTGCAAAGAAAAGCACTTCAGCCTTTCTCTTCTTCCTTCTCCTATTGTCATCCAATTTTCAGACAAATTAAATTGCACTGACTGTCCAAGAAATGCAATATATTCCACTCCATTGCAATTCTTATGTTCACAATTTTGTCCCCTTAGATACTAGAAACATATCATTTTATTTCTTTATTTGAGTGGGTTTTGATGAGTAACACAGGTTTTAAAGCACTGTGCATTTGTTGGCTAACTTTTGATATCATTTTCCTAATAACAAGCATGCCTGAACTTACTCTTGAAATGTGAAGCTTTGAGTTGTAGTTCGTATCATAGGTTTTACAAAATTGACTTTTCCATTACACAAAAACAAATTACTGATAAAATAAAATGTAAATTAACATCATCTTACCATTATTTAAACTATCTAAAGAATGCATGTGAGTAGGCGCAAATAATTTAAATGAAGGTCTAAAATTAAAGCAGAAGCAAACATTTTTTTCATGGCTTTATACTACTCATGAAGTTATATAGCAAGATACGATGAAATTCTCTTCTAAACAATGAATTAGGAATGACTGAATACAATGTACAAAGAATGATTGAAATATCCCTTGTAGAAACGTTTTCATTGCAGAAATGAGAATTATTAAAACATGTACTCAAATTTCCACACAAGAATCAAGATGCATCTTAGGGAGGAACCGTCAATAATAATATCTGCAAAATTTTGTTTTGTAGGTTCGCTACCTGCCACACCGGCTGCTTCCTACCAGCCACCTCCTCCACAACAACAAACTGATCTTTCGTCATCTGGTAAAAATTTTGGTAATTTGAATAACTACAACACTGCTCCTCGTGGTTGGGGACAAGTCCAGGACTATTACAGACCTGTAATCTTCGTAGGAGCAACACGAGTCAGTTAAACTGTGTAAAATTCATTCATCCACTGACTAGTGTTTCCAAGGATCAGAATTTTCAGATCCACATCTATTCTATAAAAGTCAGTTTTATATGATGCTTGCTGCATACTTAAATCTAGTACCTGATGCAAATATTCAAAGGATATTTTTTAAAAAATCTTGGGAAAAGCATCATTCTAATGAAAGTTCTTTGTAATGTGGTGCTCTATCTTACACATTTAAGAACGATATTGGAAATAAGAAGTTTGTGTAATAACTTGTTACATCTAAATTTGCAGAAGCAAATTTTCCTTTAATTTAACAGTAGTTTATCAGAACCTCTTAGGTACATTTTCACAGGTGAAAATGATTGTAATCTATTTGTTTCTTCTTATACTATCCTGTTGAATACTTCTTGCTAAGAGAATTATTCACTGGAAATTTCTCACACACACACCTAAACAATTCTGTGCAAAGTACTTCATTTTCCTGTTTGTTTGCTGCCACACCCACACAAAATTGTACATAATAATATTGTTTGTGAGAAAGATAAAGGATGGTGAGAGCAATATGTATTTAATGTGTGCAATTGGTTTTAAGATTCATATTGTTATCTTGTTTAAGAAAAATGCATTAATTAACTCCACTTATTGTAAAAAAGTTATTATGGTTAAATTGCCACAAGATACACTAATGATCATGTATAACCTTGTACATTGTATGTATCAAGAGCCTGACATTAATTCCAGTGGTTTTCACTTCAATGCTGGAATATATGTTTTCCAAACATCCAATTGTGTAATTTTTTTAACCTCTCAAATAATGTCATTAAACTTTCTTACTTTCCTTAGGATATCCTTTGAAAGAACAACAAAAAAGCATGAACTTGTTAAATTTGCATTTAGATTTTAGTTAATTAGAATATTTTTTTATTGCAAAATCAATAACTAAGTTACAACAAATCAATTTGTTTTACCGCATTGTTTAAGTATTAATGCCCAGGGTTACCATTTGATAACGAAAATTCCGGCAATGGCACAGGGACGTCACTACAATGTTTGGGCAATAATTTGCGAATTTTATTTCTTCAAAAGATCCTAAAAGAAATATTATATAAGCAAGTTCTTTTCATTTCTGAATGCTAGATGCTGATTTAGCTGTGATCTCCAGGCATTGTATTCTCCTGGCTAGGATGTACATATGACTTGCATCAGTTCGAATCTTCATCTAAAACTGTGCTTAGCTGCTATAAGCCTGAGGTTAAGTCAGAGGGAGAGGCCAGTGTAAAGCAAACGGTGGTTGGTCGGCACCGAAGTTCACAGGTCTTAGGCAGCCCTATGAAGCGCTAGGCAGCCCTATGAAGGTCTATCGATTTTGCTTCTTGTAGGGAAAAAATGCTCATATAACCAATGGGTTGCACTTTGAAGCACTCTAATAGTAAATATTTAGCAACACAATAACTTAGCACTGAATGTTACAAAAAAACATACTGACAGAGGGCTCAAATGGCTCTTGTGTGCACAGGAACATGACAGCAATGAGCGAGTGCTATATGAACAAAATCATTCTGAACACTAATGGGTTAAATGTAATATATTAGATAAAAATATAATTTAAGAGTGCACAATAATATTAAGAGTACACAACAGTGACTGAAATATTTATTACAAAATTCTAAACAGCACTTCATCTATACAATTTTTTCATAAATTTGCCATCACATGCTTTTATCTCCATCTCAGTACTACAATACAGCAACTGTATTTACTAGCATTTAATATATATGGTATATCATCAAGGGTGGATTAAAGCACAAGCACATGCTTAAGAGTCATGAGTATACTCGGGATCGACTCGCTGACACCCAAAGCAATGGTCGGGTGCATGCTCGCCTCAGAAACCAGCTGGGCTGCGGTGAGCGCATATGCGCAGACCACAATAGCTGAGCTCAGGAGAATAGAAAGGGAAAGAAGGGAAGTCGACTGATCCTCCTTGAATCCTTCCTACGATCTGGGGAAGAGAAGTGGCTTGTGACTGAGCCACTCTGATCCACTCCCCGTGATGTAATGCCTAACGGCGGTTCCGCAGGGAGGATGGAGGAGAAGGGAGGTGGTTTTAGTGGGTAAAAATCTCACACTATCATGTGGTACGGGCCACATGGTGTCTTTTGAAGATTTCCACCTACCCTCGTAAAAAACACACACACACCGACACACACAGACACTCATACAGACACACAAACACACACACTGACACACACAGACATACATACAGACACACAGACACACACAGAGACACACACATACACTCAACCACAGACACACACAGATACACACACAGACACACACACACACACAGATCCACTCAACAACTGACACACACACAGATCCACTCAACAACTGACATACACACAGACACACACACCGACACACACACACTGACACACACACAGATCCACTCAACAACTGACACACACACAGACACACACACAGATCCACTCAACAACTGACACACACACAGATCCACTCAACAACTGACACACACACAAACGCACATACACAGACATACACAAACAGACACACACACTGACACACACAGACACACACACAGACACACACAAAGACACACACATAGACACACACACAGACCACACACAGACACACACAAAGACACATACACAGACACATGCACAAAGACACACACTGATACACACACAAAGACGCACAGACACACACTGACACACACACACAGACAAACACACAAAGACATACATACAGACACACACAGACACACACACACACACACAGACACACACACACACACAGACACACACACATACACTCAAACAGACACACACACACACACACTCAACAACAGACACACACAGGTTCACACACAGACACAACATTTGTACCAACGAACATTTAATGATGTACATCTAAGGGAAGAGAGGAAGATTAGATACCATGAAGTCAATCGACAATATAAATCAAAAATTATTTCTACAAAAAGAGTATCTTGGAAGAATTTTTGTAATGTCATGGATGGTAGCAATCCATGGAATGCTGTGTATCGAATAGCAGCAAACAAGAGGAGAGGACCAGGAACGATTACCACACTACAGAAAGATGATAAAACTTTCACGGCTGATATAGAAAGTACTATTCAATACATGATGGAATATTTTGTTCCAGAGGATAATGAGCTTGATGATTGTGAACAGCACAAGAAATTCAGAAAACTTGTCAAGGTGCCGTTACAAACTCTAGATGATGTACCATTCACCAAACAAGAGATACTCTCTCTAATAAGAAAATTCAATCGTAGGAAATCACCTGGAGAAGATGGCATAACATCTGACATCATATTGAGATCATTCAATCTTTTTCCTGAATTTTTCACTGCCTGTTATAATGCTTGTTTGAAGATCGGATGCTTTCCAATACAATGGAAGAAATAGGTAATTGTTCCGATAGTGAAACCTGGCAAAGAGGAATGTACAACAGTTTCAAAGTATAGGCCTATCAGTTTGTTAAATGTGAGTGGGAAAGTCTTGGAAAAGCTAATGATAGACAGAATATTGCATCATATATTTTCAAGAAATTTATTCAGTACCCGCCAATTTGGATTTATGCCACAAAAATCGACGACAGATGCAGCAATGGTTGTAGAACAATTTGTACACGGGATTTCCACTCACTTTCCCTATATTGTTCTTATTAGTTTGGATGTTAAAGGAGCCTTTGATGCAGCCTGGTGGCCAAGCATACTCTGTAATCTGCGGCAATTGAAATGTCCGAAGAATCTTTATGATCTTGTGAGTGACTACTTTCAAAATAGGAAAGCCTACCTACATATGAACACACACACAATAGTAAAACAAATTCAAAAGGGCTGCCCTCAAGGATCATGTTGTGGACCAGGCCTGTGGAATATTTTATACAATACACTCCTCATGTTAGATTTTACTCACAAAAGTGAAATTGTAGCATTTGCAGATGATTTATTACTCATGACAAAGGGTCATAGTATTATGGATGCCGAAAATTTTGCAAATCTTGACCTGAAGAAAATTGCATTTTGGGCACAGGTCAACAAAATAAAATTTAATGATTCAAAGTCGCAAGTTCTTCTTGTATCCAAAAAGAGGAAAATTCCGGATAAGACATTGATATATACCTATATGATACACTTCTTAAACAAGTGGACGTGTTAAAATATTTAGGAATTTATATAGATCAGAAATTTGACTTTAACAAACATATAGATTACATCCAGGAAAAATCACTAAAAAATTATTCATATGTTATCAAGATCTGCTAAACTAAATTGGGGCCTAGGTTACATAGCACTTAGTACTATCTACAAAGGAGCAATTGAACCAATTCTTACATATGGAGCACCAGTTTGGGAAGAAGCATTGCACGTTCAAATGAATTTAAAAAAGTTACAAAGAATTCAGACTCATTAATATAAAAATGTCAAAAGCATACAGAACTCTTATCATACGATGCCTCTTGTATTGTTTCTGGTATGACACCTATAAATATAATAATTTTCTTTAAAATCTAGATGTACAAAGCAACACATGGTGAAATTACATCCTACGAAAAGCCACTGGAACCAAACCAATGGAGACATCCAGCAGCCACCATTTCTATTAAAGAAGTAACAGACAACATTACATATGATATACAAATATATACAGATGGTATTAAAACAGGCAATAAGGTGGGAGCAGCAGCAGTGATATTTGAAAAAGACAAGGAAATAATTGAATTACGGTACAGACTCGATGAAAAATGTTCAGGCTAAACAAATTGCTATACCCAAATCTCTACAAATACTTCGAAATATAACAACCAAAAGGAAAATAGTTGTAGTTAGTACAGACAGTATGATCACATTGGGACTTTTAAAAAATAATTCTACCCACAATCCAATAATTGAATCCATATTAACAGAAATAAAAATCTTGGAAGAGTTTAACTGGATAATACATTTTGGATGGGTCAAAGCCCACATGGGAATTCAAGGCAATGAAATAGCAGATTTGCTAGCAAAAAATGCTGCTGATGATACCAAATTACCAATAATATATGAAAAAACTTCAAGAACTTCATTAGCAAGTCAATTTAAAAATGAAGCAATACAAATCTGGCAAGAAAAATGGAACAACACAACAAAAGGCGAAATTACAAAATAATTTTTCCCATTAATTAATGACAGATTAAGCCAAACATTGCCTATAACTTCCGAATTTACATCAATAATAACAGGCCACGGAATCACTAAATCATATCTACACAGATTTCATATTGTAAGCAATCCACGGTGTGTATGTCGCAGAGGAGATCAAACTGTCTACCATATAATTTATGAATGTCCACTGATATCAGAAGAAAGAAAAAAAATAATTCAGAAGATAAAAATGAAGTTCGGATCCTGGCCCACAACACCTGAAAAATTAGTATCAAAACATTTAAGTGCATTTTCCAAATTCATTCAGGACATTAAACAAATTTTGTTTTCAAGTTGATGTCAGATGAATTTCTATGTTCGTTTGTTATTATTTAATTCGTTATTGATTATATTGCTGTAAAACTAGCTTATACATGTATTTGAAAGCATGTAGTGTTTTATATAATGGAGTATACTGTTAAATAAAGTTATTTAAAAAAACACAGACACACACCAACACAGATACACACACCGACACACACAGACATACATCGACACACAAACAGCTACACACAAACAAACACACACAGACACACTACGGACACAGACCCACACACAGACACACATAGACACCCACACAGACACGAACACACACACACATACAAACACACACAGACACAAACACACACAGACACTCATACACACACAGACACTCATACACACACAGACACACAGAAACACACACAGACACATACACACAAATACACACACAGACACACACACAGACACACATAAAGACACACACAGACACACGCCCAGACAGACAAACAGACACACACAGGAACACACACAGAGACACACACACACACCGACACACATACCGACACACACACAGACACACACACACACACACAGACTCACACGCAGACACACACACAGACAGACACTGACTCACAGACACATTTCCTGTATTCTGATAATCCTTTATAATTTTCTGGATGATTATCAGAACATAAGGCGCAAATTGCTGATGTGTTTCTATACTTCTTACAGTCATCTGTGAAGTGCTCTTCACCCCATTTCACGCATATTAGGTTTTCTCTTCTGTATGTCCTTTTGTGTTCGTACACTTAATGCATACGGCAGTTTTCTTTTTGTAGGAAGATTCATATTTTTGATGGCATTTACAAGTTTCTGTATTTTGCAAATGTCTTATTTTTGTTTGGTTCTACGTCAACGAAAAGAAGCAAGTATGGACGTTTACATTGCGATTTTTGTAACTTTGACACTCTAAGCCCGTCGTCACGATGGAATTTGTCATGGTATTTCGCGTCTTTTAAGCCTTGCCGCTAGATATCGCATGATCGCGACCTTTTTAAGCAGTGCTTGCGATTATGCGACTTTTAGCGGCACGTTTCTTATGCGTGTAGTAAAACTATTCAATTAACTTTTTTCATAGTCTATAAGTGCTGTGTACTTAATTGTGGAGGGATTTGGGTGTTCAGTGAAGAGTGAAGACTGTGTTTGTGTTTTACCTGTACCAATATTTTCGTTATCATTCGATGAAATTTTCAAGTCAAGGGGTTGAGACACGTAGCTGTCTCAGAAGTAAAAAGCTAATATTTTTGTGACTATCACGAAAAACTAAAACCTAACTGACCAAGAATATTGAATAATTACTTCAAATGTCTTTAAGTAAGTGTTGGGAATTGTTCCAAGCAAATTCTCCATGATATTGAATAAATATTTATTGAAAATTTCTTTTACACATTCATTGCATTGTTTTTTATTTTTATTTGGAATTGTGTCAGTACATTGCAAGTTACCTATATAGATTTTAAACAAATAAACACGTTTCGTTAACTACATTCCCTCTTAGAATGAAAATAGAAGGATAAGGATGAGTGTGGGGTCTAACATGCGAGAGTTCTCGCACGGGTACGCAGAGGTATACTGCGATTTTTGTAAGAAGAGCTCTCAAGATAACTCAAATCCCATCTTCGCGATGGAATATGTCACGGCATTTCGCGTCTTTTCTTGGTCTTGCCGGTAGAAGTCGCATGATCGCAAGCACTGCTTCATAACGGTCGCGATCGTGCGAAATCTAGCGGAACGACTGTGAATGATACGAAATGCCGTGACATATTCCATCGCGAAGATGGGATTTGAGTAATCTTGAGAGCTCTTCCTACAAAAATCGCAGTATAGTGGGGAAAACTTGTGCTATGGCACAACACAAAGAACAAACTTTTTAAAGTAGCTTAAGTAAAATAGCTTGAAATAAATGGAAAACAAAAATCAAAACGCGCTAGCCTACAATACTACGTGAATCGATTAAAAAACAACTAAATTTAAAATTATAGAAAGAATAGCGCAAGTCACTCGTCAACTGCCAACGATTGCAGTCCAAACGCACGATTTAAATGTTGGCGGTATCTGAAAGTATGTACACCAACATCCAGCTGCAAACTCATATTGTAAATAAAACACCGTTTGATATTAAACTCAAGGTGTCGGTTCGTTAAGATATTAAAAATGCAAACATCGTGTAAGCAACATTTCCATGTACCGAAGTGGTCTTACTAATGCCTACTAAATTGTTTCTAATGCTAATAAATGGTATTTAGTACTCAAAGGTGAACACATTAGTTTGATTATTTTTTGGCTCGGAATTGTTTTTCTTGAGGTATGTAAGGACCCAGAAAATAATTCAATACTTTTTAGTATACAAATAATTTTTCAATTTTCTCACCCTAGCAAGCCTGCACCCTGACTCTCCAAAACCCACTCGGTTCTTCATCCCTTCTCGGTTCATCAAGGAAAGTTAAATAATATTGCAATGAGTAGGTCTGTTCTTGCCCGATCCGGTATTTTCTCACTACTTTACTTGGCTTTCTCAAGAGTAAAAACCTTTTCTATTATTTCACTTTTAAGGAAAGCGAAAAGCTAACTCTCAAGGAAGATTGAAAAATTTCTTCAAATGTTGTTTTGATTGTTCCAAGAACATCTCTCTATAATGTTGAATAAACTTTAATTGAAAATTTGTTTCAAACATCAATTGCATTGTTATTTTGTTTGATATTCTGTAAGTACATTAGTAGTTCCTCTCCTTTATGGAAAGGATAGACAAATGGATAGGGAAATGGTGGGATTTAACATGCGAGAGTTCTCGCACCGGTACGCTAGTAAACTTTTATTTTTACTACATAATGTATATAGTGTTCAATAAGATTTTTATATTTAATTTATGGTGAGGGGGTGATACTTTTAGTTTTGCCCCGGGTGACACCAATCGAAGCTACGCCACTGCAAGTATCGTAGTACAAGTCTTAAATGCTCTATCTCGTTTAAGTTGGTAAGTAGGATATGCTGCATTTTTTTCGCAAATGCAACGAGTAACTTTATTACTGAACGGTACGCTTCCACTAATTTTGGCATTACTTTGATTTCAATATTGTACATTTTGTAAATAAAGTCTTCTTTTTTCACTTGTTGATTGAGAATGTCAATCAATATTGGTACATTTGTTATGCCGAGTATAAATATAGGTGGGATAGAAAAATTTGTGTCGTTCTGAGTTTTATTTTGAGTTTCGTTCGTAAGAGGGCGAATTTATTATGTAGAGGATTCAATCTTTGTTTAATATAAGTAGGTTATTATTAGGGAGAGATTTTTTAAGCCCTAAAAAATCGTGAAATATGCTATTAAAAATGTGCATTTATGACCTAAAAATTCTGAAATATGCCCTTTAATGTGCAATAAAAATTAACAATATTTTATTTCTTATATTAACCTTTCTTGGTAAAGGAGAAGCATGCTTCGAATGAAAATAAATATTTTTGTGCAAACATAATACAATCTACCTTACTTCGCGGGAGGAATAATGGAAGTAAATATTCACCTTAGTGACGGACATTGTATGCCTTGTTGAATTTCTTCTGCATGACTTAGAAAATATATCAAGAAATATCCCACATTTGCACAAGTGTTTTATCATCTAAAGAAAAGAAAAAACGCAAACGGTTCATTCCCATTGATGAACGCTCAAAAAAAATACGTAGATTCTATGAAAAAATGAAACGTTTTAGAGATAAGTCTCTATTTTAAGGAAATGTGCAAAATATGCGCATATAATTACACGAATATGCACCAACAGGAAAAATCTGCCAAATACGCATAAATATGCACTAACATGTTACTGTATAGCAACCAATACTAGCCAAATGTAAAGAAATTTCACTTAACAATGCCCTGAAACAAAGGATAAAAATATGCAAAATCATAGAAATCCGCTCCCTAGTTATTATTATCTTCAATTGCGCACATTTTCCATCCTTCAGTACTTGCATATCCCTTGTTATTAGTTGTAAAATATTCTGTATTACTACTTTGCATTTGTTAAGGCCACGACTGTCTCTGCGTCTGTGGAGAGTGCCATTGAAGCTGCTGTTCTGGCGTACTTACATGTCCATTGTAGACAGGTGGTAATAGTATTCTATGCTGTCGTTCTGGGTTGGTTGACACCAAGGTGTGTCTGCATTTGTGGATGTGACTGCTATTGAAGCTGCTGTACTAACGTAACTTGCGGTGTATCGGTTGAATGCGTTGCGTTGCACGTTGCTCCGTTGTAACTTAATTAAGTTTCATGGATACTCTGACCTAGGCCAGTGGATTCGTTTTGTATTAAACTGAATGCCAAATATTTATATTGCACTTTACACGTTTAGATGAACACTGATTAGCTAAACGTGTATCCACACAGAACTTAATGTTTAATACACACAATAACTTCGATGTTATCGCAGCGCACTTACTACAAGGAGCGACTCTCGGCGGAGGTCTTGCCCCGATGGGAGCTGAGCCCGAGCGAATAGAATTTGGACACTTCTAAAAATGATTCATTAAATTTCAACATATTATCTACGCGTGTCACGGTGTAAGATATATAGGTGAGTCAACTAGCCGCCTTTTGGACAAAATTTTTGAAGCCAGTTTGAGGCTAGTTCCTCGCTTATCCGTACGGTGCGCACGATCGAGTTGGGCATTCATGATGGCGTCTCGCGATTTAGTGGCTTCCACCAGAGCATACAAAGCTATTAAATGGATCACCATCTTGGCCCAAAAATGCCCAAGTCGTTCGCAGCGCTTACATAGCGAGAACTGTGAGAACTAGCCTCACATTAGTTTCAGTTTTAGACCGGGAGTGAACCCACCTATATCTCTTACACCGTGACGCGTGTCCATGTCGGCGACGAAGCGCTAGTATCCGGTCTAGTCGATAAAACATAGAGTCTGGCCAAAGCATAATTTCCAAAGCATTACTGCCAACATACTCTTTTTTTTAATCTTATTTTTCCTAACAAACTGATGAATGACACACTCATCTTCCAACTTGGACACTGAACTTGGAACTTGGACATCAACTTGGAACGCATAACGAAGCATCAACTGCGTCCTTAAAGTATTAGGTAACACGACACCAGTGCGCTCGGAATTGTTTGTGGTTTGCCGTTAGGTGCTGCCATCGGTTTGAGTGATGTTTTGATTGATTGATGTTTACAGATACGGCAACTGTTATGTTCTTAAGTTCCTTTATTAATAAATATTTTATCCGCGAAGTGGAGGGTTTCTCCCCCGCTGGGGGAGACATCCGGCGCCGACCTACCCCTCGCTTGCGGGTTTCGCCCTCCAGGTACCATCAGAGCGCCGCCCCTGCCAGGGCAAATTCTGGTCTCCCGACATGAGTGGTAACGTAGTATATGTAAGCGTAAGTGCATGCTTGAAGGGAGAGGATAGGACAGGGAAGAGGAAGGAAAGATCGTGTGCGGTCCGTGACCCGTTTGCTAGGGGTGTGCTCCGGCATCCACCTGGTATTGATCGGAGAAACCACGGATTACAGCAGTCTGCCTCTAGAATTCTCCGCCGGACTGCGACTGAATTCAATCAAGCTATCTATAGAGCGATTTTTCTAACCGTGACCTTGGCAGGTATCTGTTGTTGACGACTTTATCCGGGCGTATGTAAAATGGGGACCAAATAATCCCTTCATCTTATCTCGTGAAGCTTACTTCTTAATCCTATATGTAATTTGAGGACCAAACCATCTCAGGTAAGAAACGGACTGAGGAGGCAGGAAGTTCAGGTAGGCGCGTTAAGAGGGCCGCCGCCGCCGCGCTGCTGGCCAGCATTTCCTTGTTCCTTTCCCTTCACTTGCCCGGCAGAGATCCTTCGAGAGGTCCAGTGATGACAATAGTATCATTTGCTTTTCGAGCTTGGAAGTAGCAACAGCATTTACCTTTTTTCAAAGATGGAAGTGAAACCTGGTGTTACGCAGAAAGGGAAAGAACTGGTGACAGACGGATCTTTTGATGACATTTGATAGATGATTTTTTTACTTGTATCTGTTGTATACCAAATGAAACAAACCTCTGCGTTCTGCAACAACAATTTATTATTCATAAAATCCCAATAATAATACACAAAATTCTGCCAGGAGTCCCAATATCGAAGATAAGTTTTTATAGCCGGGTCGTTATACTGATTACAAAATGCCGTTAATCAAGAATCACAAGTAATTTAAGCCGGGTACAATGTCCAAGTCAGTTCATGTTCTGCTACTCGCTATCGGTGATGGAATGGCGGGGCCCTGGCCCCGCGGCTGCCTCGTCGGCTTTTCCACCCCTTCGCAGGGGAAGGGAGTCGGCTGCGTGCCCCCTCTTCTACAGGAGGAGGGAGGGGGGGCGCCTTCCACGCCTTGGCCGCTCTCCTGGGGCGGTGAGGCGTATCGCTTCTGCAGGCGCTCTCTGCGGCGCCTGTGCTGGCCTCTGGCGTTGCTGGCGGACTTTTGTAGTACCGGCACAGGCGGACACTACACCCTCCCCACCTAATTGTGGGAGTATGGGGCGAGGTGCTTCTGCAGGCGCGCTCTACGGTGCCTGTGCTGGCCTGTGGCGCTGCTGGCGGACTTTTGTAGTTCCGGCACAGGCGGACACTACACCCTCCCCACCTAATTGTGGGAGTAGGGGGTGATGCGCTTCTGCAAGCGCGGGCTGCAGCGGCTGGGTGCTGCCTTCTGCTTCTTCTGCTGCTGCTGCTACCGACCAGGCAATTGCACCGGTCGCGCCTCTTTCTCAGAGGCTGCATTCTGCATTGCGGCGTCGCTGCATGCAGGCGGGCCCGCCCGATCAGCCGCGGCCCCGTTTGCCGCTGTTCAATTGCTGGTTGGCCACCCGGTGCTGCTGTTGCGACTGGTGCTGACTGCTTGTCGGGCTGCTCGTTCTGCGGCGGCAATTCAACTTCGAGTCCGCCGTTCTGAAAACTAAACAGCCTGTCTGAGTTTTCGTCCTGCTCACTTTTCCTTACCGATGGCGGTTTATCAATGCCGGGTATGTAATACGTCCGGTGCCTAACATATTCCTGATACCGCCCTGGCGGGGGCTTCTGTAGCTGCTGCTGATTGATGCTGATGAAACCACGGCTCCGGTTGTCGCCGCTGCGTATCCGTCCCTGATGTGGCTTCGTGCCTCCCCACCTAACTGTGGGAGTGGGGGGCGATGCGCTTCCGTAGGCGCGCTCTGCGGCGCCTGGGCGCCGTCTTCCGCTACTTCTCCTGCCGCCCACGCAGGGGCTGCTGCAGCTGCTGCCGATGATGGTGCCACAGCTTCGGTTGCCGCTATGGCGCCTCCGTCCATTAGGCTGTGTACTGTCTTTCGGCCTCGCTGCTGTGCGGTTGCCGCTGCTGCGGCGGCTGCTCCGGGTACAGATTCTGCTCCTCTTCCCCGGGGACCATCTTCTGCGTTTCGGCGTCCGTTTCGCTTGGCTGCTGCCGTTGCTGCGACTGCTGCTCCTGCGGGCGTTATCTCTAAACAATTTCAAAACTGAAAATACAACCAAAATTGTGCTTTTTGAGAACAACCCTGTCATGTCTCTTAGTTGTTGCCCGACTAGTTTCCACAAAAACAGCCTAACAGCTACTTTCTTCAGTTTTTTCTTTCTCTTAACAGCCCGCCTGTCAGTACAATAATTACTAATGTTCGTCACTTGAACTATCACATTGCGCTTCAAAGATACTGCTTTGCTGCCTAGGCTTCCTAAGTTCACCCGTGGGCTTACACTCGCCCATCGCTTACACTCGTACCCGTTTGGTAGCTTGCACTCTAACTTGCCGCCCGTGGCCCTGGCGCCATCGCCTTGAGCCAGGCGTCTACTTCTACGGTGCACTACGCGACATCTAACCTTGCATTGCTTACCACCATTATTTGTGAACTTCATACCTCTACTTCGGGCTTTCGCCAACTCTTTCATACCAAACTTTACTCGAATTGCTTTCTTTCGTGTTGCTGACACCTCTACTTCTAACTCCAAATGCATTGGCGCTTTACCGTTCTGGTCACTGTCTATACTTTTGGAAACGAGCTCTGTCTTATCATCACAACTGCCACCGTCTAACTCTTTGCTACTAACCGCGGCAGTCCTGTTGTCGCTATCCAGCCTGTATTGCCCCGTCTTCTGCTCTTTACAGCATTGTCCGTTGCGCTCTTGCCTACAACTTACAATATGATCGTTGTGTGATTCTATTTCCCTACTCTCAGAGCTTACGCTTTCATCTGCACCACTATTTACTCTACCATTACTACCAGTTTTTACCCATCTTAACCATTACTTTACCATTACTTTCAATTTTATACATATTACAATTTACTTTACTATTACTTTCAATTTCATACATATTTACATTTCTAATCAATAGCTTCTCACTAGGAACTACATTATCTGTTACTGAGCCTTCACTAGTCTTCCTTTCGTGTAAACTTCGCTTCAACGTTGTAAGCTCGCTCACCGATACGCTCAAAATTTCCCTCATGCTACTATGACCGTTTATTGGTCTACGCTCACTCTCCGATCTGTTCACTTTCTTACTCTTGTTCTGAGCTTTCTCAGCGTTTTGCCTATTTCGACTACTGTCAGTTTCAAAGTCACAATACATTTTTCTACATAATTCTTCCTGATCTACAACTGTATATTTCCATTCATTGCTAATGAATATTTCACGAAAATTCTGCATTCCTATCTGCATCTTGCTACAATTCACTTCACATCTAAGGCTTTCTGCTGCTCTATCTTGCTCCTGATTACTACTACTCTTTTGAAGTCTGTTTCTCTTCACAGACCAGTTGCCGTTACAAAGATTCCTACCTGGCTTACTTGTGCGCACTTGATCCTCGCCGAGCGTGTTCACCTTCGCTGAGGGGTCACCGTTGTGGTAGCTCACTGCAGCCTCGTCTCCTACCGGGAACGTGGCGACCTTTCCTCGTCTGCCACGCGTCACTCTAGCGCCGAGTCTAGCGACTACCTTGCTGCTTGGCGTCGCTTGGTCCACGACGTCTCTGGAGGTGGCAATGTCCCTCTCGCCAGCCTCGCTAGAAGCCGGGAACGTGGCGACCTTTCCTCGTCTGCCATGTCTCACTCTGGCGCCGAGTCCAGCGACCGCCTTAATGCTTGGCGTCGCCTGGCTCGCGACCTCTCTGGAGGCGGCAATGTCCCTCACGCCAACCTCGCTAGAAGCCGCTGCTACCACTCCCTTGGCCTCGTCCACGCTCCGTGATGGCGCCGGCTGCGGCGCATCCTTCAAAAAAGCTTGATTAAGCTGCACTCTACTCTGGAACTCACGTTGCCGTTCTTTCTGCCCGACCACTCGCTGCTCCCTGTGCTCCTTGTGCAAGGCCAGCTGCTGTTGACATTGGTTCTCCTTAAATTTTAAACTTTCTACTGGTTCGTGCGGGCTGCGCTGCTGCAATAACTCGTCAGGCTCGCTACTAGGAATGCTTAGAAAAAATGCGCGCTTGCTGTCTTCGTCCGTTACCTTATGGAAAGCGAGGTGTTGCTGCAACCTCGCCGCGTACGAATACCATTTCTCCTTTGCGCGCGTCGAAGCAGGGAAAGGACGGTATTATCTGCCGCTGAGCCGCTGGCGTGGCCATGGCCGTGATCGCTTGCAGAAAGGCCGCGTGCTGCTGTAGCTGGCGCTCCTCCCGTCTTTCCTGCCATTCTTCTTGTCGTTGTAACTGCTGTAAATGCTGCTGCTCTTGTCGTTGTAACTGCTGCTGTATAAGCCCGATGAGTTGTGCCGTCTGGTCGCCTGTTGCCATCTTCTTTTACCTCGTCGCCAAATAAATTGTTGTATACCAAATGAAACAAACCTCTGCGTTCTGCAACAACAATTTATTATTCATAAAATCCCAATAATAATACACAAAATTCTGCCAGGAGTCCCAATATCGAAGATAAGTTTTTATAGCCGGGTCGTTATACTGATTACAAAATGCCGTTAATCAAGAATCACAAGTAATTTAAGCCGGGTACAATGTCCAAGTCAGTTCATGTTCTGCTACTCGCTATCGGTGATGGAATGGCGGGGCCCTGGCCCCGCGGCTGCCTCGTCGGCTTTTCCACCCCTTCGCAGGGGAAGGGAGTCGGCTGCGTGCCCCCTCTTCTACAGGAGGAGGGAGGGGGGGCGCCTTCCACGCCTTGGCCGCTCTCCTGGGGCGGTGAGGCGTATCGCTTCTGCAGGCGCTCTCTGCGGCGCCTGTGCTGGCCTCTGGCGTTGCTGGCGGACTTTTGTAGTACCGGCACAGGCGGACACTACACCCTCCCCACCTAATTGTGGGAGTATGGGGCGAGGTGCTTCTGCAGGCGCGCTCTACGGTGCCTGTGCTGGCCTGTGGCGCTGCTGGCGGACTTTTGTAGTTCCGGCACAGGCGGACACTACAGTATCCTTGTATATTTATATTAGCGGCAATTTGTTCACATAATTACATTTATGAGTACATGTGCTTCAAATAATGCCAAGTAATTTTTCTCGAAAACTCAAACCGTTTTCTATGAAAACTAGCTCAAATTCCGCATTTTCAGAAACGCTCAAACGGCATTTTCTCATAAATGGCTCCAAATGTTTTCTTCAAACATTTCAGAAGGATAGTGCAAATTGCACTCTTTGATATGACGTAAAGTTCATTTTATGGTATTTTTTTGTTTTTAAAAATTAGACAAATGTATTTTTTAAGATTTCTAACAGAGTTAATATGCACTTTTCACCAATTTGTAAACACTGTTCTATTTATTGAGTTAAAGTGCTTCAAATGACTTATAATGAAGTTTTTCGAAAACTCAAAGAAAATTGCCATTTAGGACGAAGTTTTACTGTGTTTTAATGTTCTTAAAATAATATTTCTGTTCTACTATTAGTAAACCGAAACTTAAGAAAATAAATAAATTAAAAAAAAAATTAAAAAAAAGTACTTTGGGCGGCGATAGATGGCAGCTGGCAGGAGTTTGTGGCAAGTTCATTGGCAGATCTGCTGATTTCGGAATAGCTAAGGACAGATATCCTGGTAAAGAAGAGTGCAATCCAATAGTTTAAAAGCTGAGTTCACTTGAACTTCAGAAGAAGTCTGGATTACATCAGTAACATATCCGACAGCTTGATTTGTTCGTGGGAACTGGTTTGATCACATCTTTTACGTCATTTTTCTTTGCTTTTAGGGCATTCTTATAACATTTTAAAATCATTTTATTGATTTTTTGGAGATGCTTCAGGTCATCAAAAGCAAGCTCCCTACTCATGATTATACCTTGCCGAACGACAAGATTCAGTTATTAGCGAATTGAAAATAAAACTAATTTACAATTAGAACTATAACGATACCGATACTATTTATATTTTTATTGAAAATAAAATAATTGTTAGAATTAAAAACAAAAATTCTAACTTTAACTTCAACTTTATTCGTCTACATTTTAATAATTCTATTAAATAAAATATTTAATACTCACTTAGTCGAATACATACGTACACGCACAATACAATTTTTCAACAAAATTCAATAATTTAACAATCACTACAAGCACTTATGATCACTAAAAATCAATTTGGAAACGCATACATAGGCCTATATTCGCTTAAGTTAATGTGAATTGAATGATTGACGATTCATAAATGAAACTTTCTTAGAATTGTCGAAGCTTCAGTCACGGACTTTCCTGAAGGGTCTTTTCCATACTGTAATCTAATTTGCAGGTGTTATTATATATTGAACACTATGCTTTATATTAAAGGAGTCATTCTCGCTGAATATTAGCCATAAAAAATCCACGCACAAAATAAAATACAGGGAATCCAAACAAGTCAGTACAGACTGTTGCCAGTCGCTACAATTAGGAGTATTTCATTATAATACACTAATTTAAAGAATTCGTCACAGAGTAAGTAATGAAAGATTCCGTGCTCATTTCAATGGGTCCGTATCGTAGGTGCGACAAAAATATGAGATGTTAAAACTTTTACAATATATTATTATTGTTGTATTAGCATTACTGTTATTATTATTATTCCCCAAAATCACGGCTAAATATGAATTATTATTATTTATTGTGAAATTTTGCTGCCTGGAGCCGGCCGCCCCTGCGGCCTCCACTATGCTACGCCAGTGGTCACCTTTCACTTTTACCTATAATGCCAGGTAGTCGGTCCTCAACTTACGTATACCCTTTTCTGGGTCGGTCCTCAAATTACATATAGGCTTAACTCTTATTCCCCTTCCGGTCCCCATTTTACATACCCCGCTTTATCCACTCGGAAGCTTGACGTCACCACAGTGACCTCACAGTTTCATTCATTTGGGAGCTTGAACGTCACCACAGTGACGTCACTCCCACTTAAAGGTCCAGATTGGATGAAACCGTCAACAGCTAATACTTGCCAGAGACACGGTTAGAAAAATCTCACCGTAGCATCGAAAATCTGCAGCCGTCCTGACTAGAACCCCAGGATCTGTCGCTCCTGAGACAGCGCCTGTGCTGGTTCTGCTAAATCAGCCGATGTATCCAGCTACGTCTTGTTCGCCAGCGTGTCTTCCCCTACCATTTATTGACTTGTAATATATACGTAGGGTTTCTGAAAACCTTCTCATTTCAACACATTTCGCGAAAAACTACTACTTTTAAAAAGGTGTACTTGAAATGATTTGAATATGTGATTTTTGAGAAAGACTTTGCATTAACCTACGGTGCTGCGCTCGAAATCGTAACGCGAGTGGTCTCTGAAATTATAAATAAATTTGAAAAATAATATTAACATTCTGTTATGAACAAATTGTCTTTGCGTTAATATGTATGTAAAGAAATGATCAGTTGCAAAATATTATATAATTTATTAACTTGATGGCATATCACAAATTGTACGTTATGCTACACATTTTTTCCTTTATTTATTTTAGGTCGCTTTATAACTACAATAGTCATCAGCGACCTTTTGATGTTACATATTTTGACATACAGTGCAAGTTCTCATTCTTAAACCACATCTACAGCTTACATTATTTACATTAATCATTACGTAATTTTTTACCTGCATCATAAAGGTATCATTATTTACATACATCACATATTATTATTTACATACTTCATAAATTATTATTTACGTACATCACATAATATAAAAAACTAACTGGCACCTGGTGTGTTGCTGCCGCAGGAGAAATAATTGAGGAAATATTGCTCTTCCCCTCTCTCTTTCCTTCCCCACCCTTTTTTAACTTGTCTCTTTTTCCCCCTCTGTGTTCTCTTTTTCCCTCCTGTGTTCTCTTTTTCGGGCCAGAACGACCAGGAAAAATTCATTTCGAAAAAATCGTACGAATAGTTCAGAAGCCAGTGTTTTTCACAGCGAACTGAGAGACGAACGGACGTTTTGAAAAAAAAACAAACACTTGTTCAGTATCAAGGACCCACAATTCGTGAAATCTGAATACATAGTGTTAGAGGGAGTAATTTAATACACATTAAAACAGGATTTGTCCACTTTTCTGTATAAGGGCTCCACAATACGAATTTGTTTGTTTTTTTGTCGAAAAATCAGTTTTCTGTCACAGAAGTACATGACTTTTTTCTAGAGTACGTATATTACTCCGAATAGACGTACGTAAACGAGAAAGTAAAAAATTGGAACTATTTTTGAGAAAATTTCGTAAATGTTGAGGCTTTATGAAAAGTACTCTCAAAAATCGAAATATCTGTGTCAAACTCGTGGTGCCTAAGGTTCGTTCAGATCGATTAGAGAATATCATTTTTGAAGAAAATCATCTGAACGGTATGGGCGCTAGCGTTAACGTTTTGCTGTTAACAGATTTCAAGGATCCACAAAACGTGGAGTCTGACTGCACAACGTGTTAGAGGGAAGTAATTTACTACTTATAGGAACATTATTTATCCACTTTTTCGGTACCAGGTCTGACAATAGGAGATTTTGTCGAAATATCACACATTTCGACCGGGCAATTGCAATTCTCTTTACGACTTACGTACGAAGTAAAATTCATATTTTTATTTTCTGACACAATAATTCGAGAAAGTTTGAGCTGTTGAGTACTAATTCGTTTTGCCTTATTATTTTACCTTATTTGTAATAAATTTTAATTTGTCCTTGATCTGCCATATTAATTCACTATTTTTACGTTAATATACCCCAAGAAAATTGCAACGTACCTCTTCCAAACGGTTGATAAAAAACTTATTTTGAATCGCTTTTATTTACTCAATATGCCCACAAAGTTTCTGGCATGTAGTACTAGTTGACTCAGTTTGCGGGTTGGAAGGGTAGGTAGCGTCGGAATCTCCTGGAACCAGACCAGCAGTCCAGCAATTATTCTTGATTTTTGGTTATTCTATACATGTGGTGCGGCCCAAACATTTCATTGGATTTTCTAGTAAAAAAAGGAGAAAACTTACCTTTCACTCAAATAACTTCTTCAAAGTACTCTCCTTCAGCAGGTATGCAACTATTACAGCGTTTGTCACATTTCTGCAAGTACTCCTGTAGACAGAAGGCTGAAGGGCGTTTAAGATGGTCGGAGCGAGAAACGTGTTTCATTTAGCATGCCTTTCTTTGTTGTATTAATCAAAAGATGAAAGGTTCTTCTATGTTCTGGTGAAGTTTGAATCGATTTCCCCGTCTAGTATTCCAGTAATAAGACCGTAAAGTTTGTCGTTTTAACACAGGCTTTTATGGTGACCTGACAGCCTATTGGAAATCATCGGAAGTGGCAAAACGCCACCCATTCAAGCTGACATTCATTTTAGGGAAGAAGTATAAGTCACTGGGTAAGGGTAACAATAGTGCTAGAAGAACGTTTCCAACTTTTACAATGCAGCTCCATCTGAATTCTGAGGTTTCGTTGAATGGCGAGGACAAACTTTGTCGATTTGCGGATTCGGATGGTATAACGGTTAGCGTATCGGATTGTTGTGCCCAAGATTGCGGGTTCAAACCCGGTCGAAGCCGTGGGTTTTGAAGGGCGAAAACATCCTTCGTACGCCTTCCTTCGGAGGGAAATAAAGCCGGATTTCCCATGTTAGTAGATCCTCAAGATGTAAAAGATCCTCAAGCCTAAATGAAGCCTCTGACACGCAACACTCACCGTGCTGGATACCAGTGGCGTAGCGTCAGGGGACGCTGAGATGCTGAGCATCCCCGTGTATAATATTAATAAACGCCCGTAAATACTATATTGATAATCTTACAAGTGGTCCGTTGAGCGTAACACGTTTTGTATTAATTTTGAAGTCATTTCCTATGATTGAATTCGGCGGGTTGTCGACGCTGGCCTGTGATTGCTTGGATGCTAAAATGCTTTAGCGTCTGCCACGAGATTGCGACGACGAATGACGCATGCGCAGATGGCGAGGTTCCCCTCACCCCTCTTCACCCCTGGCCCAGAGAAACCCGACTGCTGTACGCTAGCGTCTATGCGGACAGAATCTAATGAAATGAATTGCTCGTTTGTGCAAGAAGTTGCTCGTTTGTGCACGAGAGCGCAGCACACGTGGTCAGTAAATTATCTCTCTCTCACTCGGGAGTCCCCGCTTGTGGTCATGTGCACAAACTGTAGAAGTAGTTCCTATCTACTAATTCTCAATTCATATCCAAGAAACTGAATTATTCCTTAAAGAAATTACATATTATTTTAGTCTGCAATGTATAAATTCACAAATGGTCTCATTGCCATTGGCGTATGAGAATTAAAGCTCAGCCCGTTGTATAATTTGCTTTGAAGACGTCGGCAGCCTTGGCTGCTGTGAGGATTTTGTGGGAAGCACCTACTCCATCGAAAGCAAGCGAGATCGTGGAAGTAGTTCCAATGTATCTGCCTTGTGTTGCGTGCGCCTGTGAGGTTAAGTAGTTCATAGTGACGATTTGTGAACAGCAAAAACTATAAAATGACGCATGTAAGTATTCCAGTCGACAATTTACTCGACTTCCTTCGGTCGACATCAGTTAATGTGTTATCGTATGAGCAGTATTGTTCATTGAAGAATAAGCGTCCTACTCCGCATTTGAACATTCCTTCTGCAGGAAAACAATTTAGAAAATTTCAACCTTCTTGGTATGAGAGATTTTCGTGGCTAACTGGATGTATTCGAACAAACAAAATGTTCTGTTACGTGTGTATACTGTTTGGAGATAAAGATACTACTTGGTGCACTAGTGGTGTGTCTGATTTAGGGAACTTCATTAAAAAAGCTATAAAACACCAGACATCAAAGCAGCATTTGCTTAACAAAGAAAAATTTCACTTTCTCGGCAAAACAAGAATAGAACATGTATTATCGGAAGCGGCTCGCCTTCAGGCAATAAAATTTAACGAGCACGTATCTGCAAACAGACGATTATTGGGACGGCTTATTCAAGCAATAATTTTTCTCTCCAGACAGGAATTGCCCTTCCGTGGTCACAGAGAAACTGAAAGCACTGAAAATAGAGGCAATTTTTTGGAATTACTCGATCTACTAGCCCAAAATGAGTCAGTCATTCGAGATCGTTTGTTATCGTCTACAATCTTCAAGGGAACATCGCCGGATATTCAAAATGAGCTAATAGAGGTCATAACATTGGTTTTAAATGAGAAAATCAAATTAGAAATTCAGGAAAGTACTTTTGTTTCAATTCAGGCGGATGAAACATTAGACGTGTCTTGTAAGAGCCAAATGAGTGTAATTTTTAGAATGTGTATAAAAGACAAAATCGAAGAGAGATTCGTTGGATTTTTTGACGTATCTAAGACAAAACTGCTGCTGGTCTGTCAGAAATTATACATCACGTCCTAGAGGAATGGAATGTAGAAAATGGAAAAGTTGTTAGTCAGACTTACGACGGTGCGACAGTTATGGCAGGTCAACATGGAGGTGTTCAAAAACTGGTCAAGCAATTTTGCCCTCATGCACTGTTCATTCATTGCTATGCACATCAATTAAATCTTGTGTTGTTACACGGTACCAAAACCATCAAGCAAGTACGTCTCTTTGTTTGTGCGTTAACAGCATTTCACAGTTTCTTCAACAAATCATCGAAACGAACAGTTTTACTGACTGAGCAGGGATTTAAACTGCCCCAAGCCAGCGCCACGCGTTGGAATTTTCACTCTCGAGCCATTTCAACAATAGAAACACACTTTTCTGATCTTTACCTAATTTTCAACCAAATAATAGAGGGTGAGGATATGCAATGGGATTGTGACACTGTGAATTGTGCTGTAGGTCTTAAGAGGCATATGAACGGCCCCATTTTTGTGTTCTTGTTGTGTGTTTATAAAAATTGTTTTTTGTACATAGACCCTCTGTTCAAAATTTTACAATCAAATTCAGTGAATATATCAACAAGTCACAATGAAATTATTCTCGTTATCAGAAACTTGGAAAACTTAAGAAAAGATACATTTGTAGACACGTGTGTCGAACAGTGTGTGAATCTCAATAAGAATTTGGCGTATCGCAGCTCCCAAATTGCCTCTCTTAGAGCTCTTACTTTCGAAATTCTTGATTCTCTGATTATCCAGATGAAATGTAGATATGAAGATTTTCCTTCCATTCTGTTTGTAGAGCTAGTAAATGAGAGAAAGTTTGATGATTATACCAAAGAATTTCCGGAACCACTTATATCAGCATTGACAAAACAATATCCATTTTTTGACAAAGAGCTACTTCATAATGAACTATGTACTGTATATGCTGATGACAAAAAACGTTTACCTCCTCATGAGCTCCTAAAATATTTTGTTGGAAGTGGTTTGGAAAATGTGTATGAAGAAGTTACAAAACTACTTCGTTTAGTGTTAACCATTCCCTTATCAACAGCGACAAGTGAACGAAGCATGAGTACTCTCAAGCGGATCAAAACGCATCTGAGAAATACAATGAGCAACAGCAGATTGTCTTGTTTAAGTTCATTAGCAATCGAAAAGAGACTTCTCGGAGAACTCACTTCAGATCCTCAGTTTATCGAACGAGTTATTGATGAGTTCTCACAAAAGAAGGATAGAAGAATTGACTTAATTTACAAGATTGTGTAACTTATGCTGTATTAATTGCGAGTTTCTTCGCACCTCTGAAGGTAAGTTTTTCTTCACCACAAAAATAATTAATCTATTAATTCATTAGTTTTACAATGTCAATGTTTAATATATTCTTTAAATTTTTATCGCGTCCTAATGATGATAAGAATTCTTAAAAATATTGTTCATATTTTTTCGTGTATAGCCTGACAAAGGTGTTGCAATATTGTAACATTTGTTTGATAACACAGATTCTAGAAAAATTAAAGATCACGATGTCTTCTGTTCGCGTTATTGTTGAGCATCCCCAAACGTGCGAGTCACGCTACGCCACTGCTGGATACTCGGATTGCCATGGAATTTTACCAGCTTGTTCAGCACCTTTCAAAACCCCTACATACAAATTTTTAAGTGCTACGGAGTATTAGAAATCGTGTTTTATAGGCGTTTTGTACCAGGACCATTCGTGACCTCCAAGCTTCCCGCAGCGGGGCAGCCGTTGCTTCGGCAGCGCCTGGAACGTTACGCGGTGTTTATCAACCGGTGTCAGATTTCCAAGCGCGTTCTTTCAAGAACGATGGCAAAGGCCATCGCTGTTTGATGACACACGTTCTTTGGAGTGTGTTAGTAAGCCCACGAACATTTTTTGTTAAACATGTGATTTGTTGTACATTTATTTATTTACGTATTTATTATTTAATAAGCCTCGTCTAAGTTTTCACTTAAATCCTATCATACATATGTATAAATAATGTGAGTATGCATTTAATAATTGCACTCAAACCAGTCCTGTATCTGTTCTTTTCCTATTCGTCCTTCTGAACGTGCAATGTTAACACTCGTTTTTGTCACCCCTCCAGCCCTCTGAGGCAACTGAGACCCTGCGGACAGATAGCGGCGGCCGGCGTGTGAGTAACGGTTGCAGATCCAGCGCCGATCAGCGATTACATCTCTACCACAGACGGTTAGTTCACGAAAGGTCTCAATACTAATTGTCGCAAAACCACTACTTGCAATGCTCCATAGCACGTAAAAATTTGTATGTAGGGGTTTTGAAAGGTGCTGAACAAGCTGGTAAAATTTCATGTCAATTTGAGTATCCCGCACGGTGGGTGTTGCGTGTGAGCTAAATTCAAATCGCCTGTTTCGGCGCCCGAGATACCTTCTTTCTCCGTTAAATGGTGAAAGGAGCGTAGCAAAATTTGCGTGGTCAGACGCAGAGGCGTATCTAGGGTATGGCAGGCATGGCTCGTGCCATGGGCGCCACTCACAAGGGCGCTATTCAGCTTTCGACGGTTATGAAAAAAACTTTAATGAATTATTATTCAATTATGGAATTAAACTTTACACAACAGATGAAATAAAATCTGTTTGTATTAAATGTGCTATTTATATAAAATGCTTACAAAATAAAAACAAATGTTTTTTTTAATAAAGCAATATCGATGCTTGGCGTCACCCTCGTTACCACGCCTGCAAATTCGCCTGTGCAATCTGAGGAAGTTTGGGAGCTGCTTGCGTGTGAGTATGTTATCCGTAGGTGTGTCATCGCCGGAATCGATAGTAGTGTTAGAAATGGCCCTCAGACGTTTTGACAGGTCGTGAATCAAGAATCCTCCACTCAATCCAGGGAAAGTCCCACAGTAACATGTGATGTGTGTCCCAACCATTGCTTTCCAAACTGGCACATCTTTCACCATATATTTATAAATAAAGTATGTACAAGTAAAACTTATAACTGTTCAACATTGATCACCAAATTATTGAGTGTTTTTTTTCATTTAGTCGTTTTCATAGCGCTAATAGAGGAATGAAGTGTTGGAGTTTATCTGGCAATACTGTCGTTCTCATATTTTCGTTCGTTCATTTGGTGTATGCGATCGCGAGTGCTACACGCAACACACTATCAGTGCGAAGAACTTTGTGAAATTTAGCTGCTAATTCCAGATTGTCGGGTAGGTAAGTCAATAATTATTTTTGATAGAGTTTGTTTTTGTGAAGACATTTCGCTTACTTAAATTAAAGTGGTTTAACTTCACTTTTGTGGGAAAATGAGTTATCGACTTAGTTGGATATGTAAAATTATTTTTATCGGCTGCATGAATCTGAGATGTCAATTTTTTTTATCTTCGACTTATTGACAGTGTAATTAGTTCTATCGGCACATGTAATATTTTTTAAAAACAAAAAGGTTCCTCTGCAATAATTATGGTGGCAAAAACTTTCCAAGATCCTGACTAATGTTTCTCCTAAAGTATCATTTAAGACTGGCAATTTAAAAAATATGAAAAGCGAAATGTAATACAGTTCAACAAACTTCCATAATTAAAATACTAGTGGAAAATACTGCTCTCATTGGGAAGTACGAAGGTTTGCCAGTAGCACCTTCTAGAAGTTTCATAGCGTGTAACTTGCAAAGGAAATCATTGTGTGAGAGTGACACAGAAGTGTCTTGAAGATTCCGGGTCAGAGTGTATTTCCAGTAGGTCTGAAATAAGTAAATTCTGAAATAGAAACACCTTAATGCGCAAAAGAAAATAACAATGCTAATAGAAGGTAAGCACTAGAACTACGTATACGATAATTGTTGTTTTATTCTGGCTTTAATTGACTTAATTTAAATTGATAGGGAAAAGTAGTATAACTTTGTATGTTCTGGCGCACTTCCACTATCTCAATGACTTTAGTCACAAAAATGTCCAAATTAAATTTGAGCAAGTAGTTGCCCAATGCGCCAAGAGAAATGCAAGTGTAAACTAAATTAGACAAAATTGATTAAAATTAACGAAAATGAATTAAATACCAAAAATGATTAATTTTTTTTGTTTTAAAATAAAAATAAATATATACGATGGAAAATACTAATCAGAAGATGTTACAATTGAGGAGATGAACGAACTGTCGGAGAGCCGACTTAAACAAATATGTAAAGCCAAGAAGATCCGCGGCTGTAGTTCTTTAAGTAAGAAACCAAACTAATCAAAAGATTAAAACAATACCAAGACACACCAGAAAGAATTAAGTGATATTTTCTCTTTGAAACTTAACCATTAAAAAGACCACTGTAGAAAGAACAATATTAAGGGTTACTCGAATTTGAATCGAGAAAAACTCAATCAGATACGTCATTAAAGAAGAAATCAAACAACTACCGATTAAACAATTACCCCTTTACCACTACCGACGATCAAGAACTTTTCACAAATCCTCAAGTAGAGATCAACTAATGAACAAAAACAGATACATCATTCGAATAGCAGGACTTGAAACTTGGACATTTGAACAGAAAGATATTAATTAGATACTAGTCCAATACAATTCGTTCTAAACAGAATACACCAGCCGTAATTAAAAAGATTGAAAGCAGTCTTCGAAGAAACAATTCACTGAAAATCAATGTCAAATTACTATGTGATTACAAAAAAGAAGATGATATTCATGAGTTCAACTTTAAGACAGAAAATCAAATTGTACTACAACTCGACAATTTACACGATTATATGATTAATGCTAAAAACAAATTACTAAGCGAAATGTGCGAGTTTCAAGGAAGAGGTTCCGGTTGGACACTTCATCGAATTAAAAGTTTTGAATTAAGATTAAATAAGTACGTACCAATTAGCGGCAACTCATATTTCGAATTGCCTGATAAAATCAAACATAAAAAAGCAGTAGTGAACATTAAGAATAAAGATGATAAGTGCTTCTTATACTGTTTTAAGGCTTACTTACATCCTATGCCTCGAGATGCTGAGAGAGTTTCTAAATACATTAACCTTAAGGACGACATTGACAACGCTTTTAAAGATATTAAATTTCCAGTAGAACTTAAAGATATATCAAAAATAGAACAACGAACTGGATTACAAATTAATGTATTCGGTTATGATAAAAATCATAAAATTTTCCCTTATTATCCAAACAAAGGCAGACGACCTTACTAACAAAGATGTTGATTTATTACTCGCTACTAAAGGTGAAAAGAAACATTATTGCCTTATTCGTAATCTCTCACGTTTAATCTCATCACAGATAAGCAAACACACAGAAAAAAAGTATATATGTAGAGGTTGTTTACTTCACTTTAATACAGAATCAAAATATAAATAACATATCATAATGTGTTGTACAAGTGAACGAGCTATGATTGAAATGCCAGAGCCTGGTGAAAAGGTTCAATTTAAAAACATACAAAACACAATGAAAGTACCATATGTTATTTATGCCGACTTCGAATGTTTAAATTGTAAGTTAGATACTTGCCAACCAAATCCTAATTATAAATACACAACTAAATGTCAGAAGCATGAACCCAGCGGTTTCTCTTATTGTGTTGTTAAAAATGGAACAGCTGAAACACTTAAGTACTATAGAGGAAAAAATGCACCAAGAAAATTTATTGAAAGTCTAATGAAACAAGCTGAGAAGATTGCACATATATACAAAAACAAATTAGATATTATTTACAAAAAAGGAGATAAAGAAAGATTGAAAAATGCAACAACATGTACCTATTGTAACAAGTGTTTCACTAAGAAGAATTATAAAGTTGCACATCATGATCATGTAACAGGAAAGTTCATTGCACCAGCTTGTAACAATTGTAATCTTAAACTGAAAGTACCAACATTTGTACCAGTCTTTCTACATAATCTCTCGGGATACGATTCACATCTATTTGTTAAGGACTTAGGCTGTACAACTCTATCTATTAATCTTATTCCAGACAACGAAGAAAAATACATTACATTTTCAAAAGATGTTGGTTCTATTAAATTAAGATTTCTCGATTCGTTTAGATTTATGCCATCCTCTCTTGCTTCATTAGTTAACAATTTAAATCATGACCAACTGAATATAACAAAAGAATACTTTGATGACACGGAATTAGAATTAGTTTCTAGAAAGGGTGTTTACCCATATGATTATATGGATTCTTGGAATAAGTTTAAGGAAACACAACTCCCACCAAAAAGCAAATTCTTCAACAGTCTTGAACAAACACATATAACAGATGAAGATTACAAACACGCAAAAAGAATATGGAAACATTTCAATCTTAAGAACATGGGACAATACCACGATTTGTATCTTAAAACCGATACTCTTTTGCTTTCTGACGTATTCGAAAATTTTAGAACAACATGTATGAATGGTTATAATCTCGATCCAGCATGGTACTACACAAGTCCTGATTTGGCATTTGATGCAATGTTGAAGATGACTAAGGTTAAACTCGACTTACTAAGCGATTATGATATGGTTCTAATGATTGTAAAAGGTATAAGAGGCGGAATTTCTCAATGTTGTCAAAGATATGCTAAAGCTAACAATAAGTATATGAAAGACTATGATCCAAATGAAGAAAGTACTTACCTAGCCTACTTAGATGCGAATAATCTTTATGGCTGGGCTATGTCACAATATTTACCTTATGGCGACTTTAAATGGCTAACTGAAAATGAGATTAAAAACCTTAATATTAATAACATATCAAAAGAAAGCAAAATCGGCTACATCCTAGAGGTTGATTTAGAATATCCTGTACAGTTACACGATTTCCATAAAGACTTTCCATTAGCACCAGAAAACAAATGTCCGCCTGATTCTAACCAACCGAAATTATTAACAACATTAGATAACAAAGAAAAATATGTCATTCATTATAGAAACTTACAACAGTGTTTAAAAACTAGGACTAAAACTAAAGAAAATCCATAGAGTAATAAGTTTAAACAATCTAACTGGTTGAAGAATTATATTGACTTTAACACTCAAATGAGAACCAAAGCAACTAACGATTTCGAAAAAGACTTTTACAAACTTATGAATAATTCTGTATTCGGTAAAACAATGGAAAACATACGTAATAGAGTTGATATAAGATTAATCTCGAATCCTAAGTTATGTGATAAACTCATTGCCAAACCAAACTTCAAACACAGAACCATATACACAGAACACCTTGCAGCAATTCATATGAACAAAACAAAAATCAAATTTAACAAACCTATTTATGTTGGAATGTGTATTCTCGATATATCTAAAGAACTAATGTATGACTTCCATTACAACATAATGACACCTAAATACGGAAACAATATTTCAATCTGTTATATGGATACTGATTCTCTTACATACGAAATTAAAACTGATGACTTTTATCAAGATGTAAAACAAATGATTAACTACTTCGACACAAGCGACTATCCAATCGACAACCCGTACAATATTCCCCAAGTCAATAAGAAAGTATTAGGAAAAATGAAAGATGAACTTAAAGGAAAAATCATGAAAGAGTTTGTCGGCTTGAGGTCTAAGATGTATGCTATGAATTCGGAAACTGGTCAAATCAAAAAGGCTAAAGGAATTAAAAAATGTATTGTGAAAAATGAATTAAAGTTCGAAGACTATAAATCATGCTTAGATAAACAAACTGAAATTTATAAAACGATGAGACTCATTCGAAGTCAGAAACATGAAATACATACAATAGAAGTAAACAAACTCGCACTCAGCTTTAAAGATGATAAACGATACATACTACCAAATGGAATAAACACATTACCTTGGGGGCACTATCAAATTAATCAAAAAGAATGAAAAAATTAAGATATGTAAAGGGTACTACCTGTGACATCCGAAAATGAACGAAAATGATTAAATAAAACATGTTTTAAGATAATATTGAGATGATAGTTATGGAGAATAAATCTACCCTACAACTTAAACAATACTGTAGAAAAAATGGAATCCATGGTTATTCAAACCTTAGAAAAACAGATCTAATAGCCTTAATCAACAAACACAAACAACAACCTCAAAATAACCTAACCGCTTTGGTAAAGAATCAACAAAGCATTATTAATAAACTTCTAACGATTGTACCAAACGATAAACTAGTAAAGCTCTATGATGATGAAGAATTACGACATGATGTAGTGAAAACACTTAGAACTAAAAACATTAAATGGAAAAAAGCTTATCCCAACCTTTCAGAAGACTTCATAAGAGAATTTGAAAACGAATTAGATTGGTCTGAAATGTCATATAATCAAAAGTTTACAGAAACCTTTATAGAGAGTTCAGTCACAAAGTTGATTGGTATGGTATTGGCTGTTCACAAAAATAAGCGAAGATTTCATCAGAGAATTTAAAGATAAAGATTTTAATTGGTTACATTTCATTAAATGTCAAAAAGTGTCAGAAGATTTCATCAGAGAGTTTCAAGATAAATATATGTATAAATCCTCAAGCAGTTGGTCAATGATTCTAACGCTCAGGAAAGATTTTCAGAACAGTTTTTAAGAGATTTTAGCAACAACTACAACAACAATACGTGGTATACGGTTTGTAGATATCAAAAGTTAAGTGAACAATTCATTCGAGACTTTAAAAGATCAAGTTAATTGGATGTTGTTTGCTCTAACCAAGAACTTTCAGATGATTTCATTATAGAGTTTGCAACTAAAGTTAATTGGAACACTTAATAAATAATAATAAGGTATCTAATGCCGGAATCGAAAGACTCAATCGTAGTATGTATAAAAGTGTTGGGAAAAATAGAAAAACTTGTAGCATATGTTTGTACGTTAGACGTCGTGCTAATAAGGTAAAAACAGTTTGTAATCATTTTTTCTGTGAATCATGTTTAGAAACCTGGTAACAAAATAACAACACCTGCCCAACATGTAGAAATCTTTTAAAAGTTACACCATTTGAAAGTGATGAGTATGACTTTAATAATCCGTTTATTTCTGACAGTGAATTGGATACTGACTCTGACTATGAAGGTGAAATACGTGTTAGAACTCGATATGAATCTGATTCTGACTAACAAAAAATCATTTTTAAAAAAATATTTTAATTATATAATAAATAGGATCATGGAGTCCATTATTAATAAACTCAATCAAATCAACAAGCCCAATGTTCAATTCAGGAGTCTAAACGAAATACCAAAAAACAAAAACACTATTAATCAAAAAGATCGAATTAGAAGAAACTAAACTTGGAAATAAGATTGTTGTTTTCATCCGTGACTTCAAGATGTTTTTACCAGATCGTTATATTGAACTGTTTGATGAAGAAACTCTAAATATAATTAACGCAGGTAAAGAGCAACTATATCTAGTTTATCAAGGTAAAATCAAATTGAGTGGCGGTAGAAGTTTCCATAAGATTGAATTACAAATAAATCAGACGAAAAAACAATTAGAACCAAAAACTAGTGACAGTGAAGATGAAGAAGATGGTGAGTAAATGTTTTTAGTTTTAAGATCGCTCTTTTATGGCATTTAACCATAAAAGTAATTTAAACAACTACACTTGCTTTATTAATCCATGAGTTATGAGAACTATCAAAACCTAACCATTTAACAACACTTTATCACCTTTCTTTTTCAATACCTTTTCAACTAAATAAACATCTGAATATTTTGTCTTAAGTAATTCAGGTTCAACTAGGTGGCGTGGAAAACTTCCCTGCGTTACGCAGGAGGCCTTTGCCCTATTGGGGATGAACAGGCTTTTAATAATAATAATAATAATAATAATAATTCAGGTTCATAAAACAAACCTTCAACATGATCTCCGTTTAAATCCTTGATCCTATAAGTTGGCGGATTAGATGGTATGGTTTCATAAACCTCAAATATTTCTGTTGACCAGTTAGGAGTATAACCTTTTTCAAACAAGCCTTTGGATTTGCTTATTCTAACTTTATCTCCAATCTTATACTTATTTTTAACAACAGCGCACTGCTGCTTAAACACACTATTTAACATTTGCTCATCTTTTTACTAACATCTTTAGGTTTCATACCAATAGTCGAATGAACTGTATTATTGTATTCACTTACAAGTTTAGGCAACAATTCAACCCATTTGTACGATCCTGCATAGAGAACGCTTTGAACATTTTCTCTTTCAATGTTCTGTTAACCTTTCAACTACAGCAGCCTAATACCGCTATGTGTCGAATAATGATTAATATTGTTTAACTTCATCAGTTGTTTAAAATCCTTGTTATAGAATTCTCTTCCTTCATCTGTATGTAAGTTTTTTGGTATTCGTTCTTTAAACACAGTTTCAAATGCATTTACTATATTCGAACTAGATTTGTCTTTTAAAGGTATAACCCACGCAAACTTACTGAATACATCAATTATAGTTAACAAGTACTTAAGCCTTTATTAATTTTTGAAATACCTTTCAGTTTTCCACTATCCATTTCTACTAAATCAGCTTGCCAAAGATCATCAATTCCATTTGTAAATATGTTTCTTCGTTTGAAGTTACGTCTTGTTGGTTTATGTAATTCTTTAACAATTTCTTCCTTAATGTAATTGGCTTCTGTTCTTGTTTAATTTCGATTGGATCATACTCCTGCTTAATCTTTACATCCACATGTTCCTGTTTAATTCCTTTAACCGAACTGACATTTTATAGAACCACATTCATTACAAGTACTTTTATGTATAAACCTACCATTAGATGTTAATTCCTTTCTTAGAGAACCTTTAACAAATCAGTTTGTTTCTTACACTTTACACAATACATTTATTAAATAATTTGTTAAATAAATGAGTGGATTGACGTTACTCTTTAATGGTATGTTAACAAAGGAAAAACTACATTCTCGGAAAAACGATTAAGCTATCCAATCAGACATATTGATGCTTCTGTTTCATTAGTTAGTTTTTATTCAGCTTATTTAACTCCAAATGTAACCAAAACAAAACAATATCTTGCATTATGATGATGATAAGCAAATCGAAATTGAAAATAGGGCAATATAAGAACATAGAAGAACTAGCAAAACATATTCAATCAAAAGAACCGTTTAATTCAACAAACATTCAGATAAAAGCTAACACAATTAAGAATAGAGTAGAAGTAATATCTGATTTCAAATTAAGGTTTAATCAGCCTAACTCAATTGGTAAAGTTTTAGGTTTGAAGAAGATAGAAGCTAAAACAAAAAGCATTGGTAAAACAGTTCCAAGATATTACCTTTCAATACAATTAATGTTCACTGTGATTTGGCTGATGGATGATATTTAAATATGATTGATCATAAGCATTCAACATCTAACATCATTTCAACTTTCAACAATTTCAAATATTCAATTAGGCCGTTTAATATCATTTGAACCAAAACACCCTTTATATTTTCCTCTCAATCAAAGAATAGAAAGAATACGTGTTTGGTTTACTGATGAAAATAACAATCCGATTGATTTTGATGGAGCTAATGTACAGTTGTTTTAAATATTCAATTGTGAAAACTCTTTTAAAATAAATATGAGTAGAGAAGAGCTTGACGATGAGAATCGAAACAGTAGGTGTAAAAATTGCTTCTTTCTTTTATACACTTGATACATGAGTTTCTGCATGAGCTTGTAAGAAGGAGAGTTATAGATGATTTGATTTAGACATTCTTTTATGGTTTGGTCGCCATAAAAGCTTATAATAAATGAGTAGAAGAAAGGAAAGTTGATTGGAATATTAATGTACGCTTACCTGAAAAAACAAAAAACAAAACGTAACGGTGAACTATTACCTGAATCAATACGTTGTTTAATTGTTGGTCCCTTCTAATTGCGGTAAATCCACTTTAATGATTGACAATTTTATTCTTTCTCCTGGGTGGTTAGATTGGAAGGGTAAACACTGATATATATTCTCGACAAGCTTAAATCAACCAAAGTACTCTCAATTACAAGACTATTCAATTCAATTGAAAAAGATATAGGTCATCCAATTGCAACATTTTCGAGAGAAGATATGCCCCTTGACGATTGTAAAAGTAATTCTGTAGTAGTGTTTGATGGATTATATGTTAGTGAATCAAAATAATGTGCGTGATTCTTTACACGTGGTAGACATAAGAATATTGATTGTTTTATTTAGCTCAAACATACACCAAAGTACCTAAACAATGTGTAAGAGACAATGTGAACTTTCTATGTTTATTTAGACAAGACAAACACTAATTTAAACACATTTATGATGATTTTGTTTGTGGTGATGTAACCTTTGATGAATTGAGAAGTATGTGTAGTGAGTGTTGGGATGAAGACTATGGTTTTTATGACGATTGATATGACGAGAAAACTAAAAGATGGTAAATATCGTAACAAAATTAAAGACTTTCTTTTCAAATAATTGTGTTTACGTTGATGTTACGTTACGTTTACGTTGATTTCAATATTTTCTATACAATAAATTGGCTGGTAAAATGAAGAATCCTTATGATGTGAAAAAAGCTGAAGAAGAAATCAAGATGAGAGAATACTTAAGAGATAGATTTAGAGGTTGGGCAAACAAAAGAGTTGATGAGGTATGATAAATACAAAAAACAGGAACAAACCGATGATTGATGCAATTGGTAACCTTGGTGAAAGACCTCGAAGGCAAACTAGATAAGGCTATTGAAAATCAAAAGTAAAGAAACTTATTCCACTTAGAAAGTATCCATTAATTAACACAAGTGAAGATTTGGAAGTCACAGAACATTAAACGATTCGAAGTAGATAACGTGCTTCGTGATATTTGCAGAAGAAACTCAAAAAAGAGAATGAAATACATAGCAAACCAAATGGCTCGTGATTATCAACAAGATGAAGAATCACAAGAACTTGGCGCAACTCCCAAAACGAAAACCACTTTATAGGATTACGATTATTAAAATATCTAAACAAGCTGCACGACAAAACTTTCGGCTTAAAATCAGAAGGTGCAGAAAAATATATGGTGACGAACCTGTAGAAGTTAGTAAATTAACAATTGGTGAAGCAATATGATCAGTTAAGTGTGCTAGAAAAACATATGAGCCACTGATGGTTAATGAATCTTCTTACTCAAAAGGATATTACTATGGGGATCTTGACTCAAAATTTGAAGAAGATGATTGCAGAATTATGCTGAAATTTTACTTGGAACAAATGCAATATATACTAAAAAAGGTAAACCGAAATCAAGTAGAGGAGCAAAATATAATTCAATAATTAGACACATTACAGGAAAAACACGTACAACGAAAGCAGTTCAACATTCGAAGGAGAATCAAGTTTCGAAACTAGTACACCAAGGAGAAGAACACCAAAAAAGTGGAGAAGGCTTTGTGAAAGATATAATGAGTTACCTGTTGAATATGTTTGGATGAATGATGTTAGAGACTTAATTGATCGTTTGGCTGTTATCGACGGGGAAGAGAAAGCAGGTAATAATAATTATCGAAATGAAAAAGTCTCTATAATGAAAATGCTATCTGCCAAGTTCAATGATTTTGTAGTTAATAATCCTAAAGGCACATCATACGTAATAAAATTCTTAAACATGTTACCACCATCGTTCTGGGCAAAAATAAGAAATATGGTAAAGTAATAATAATTGGGGCTTATAATAATCTTAAAATGCCTGAGCTTCATATTCCTGGATACAGGTACTGCGGGCCGTTTACCAAGTTACAAGAACGATTAGAAAGACGGTGATGAAGGTATTAATAATTTAGATGAGGGCTTGTAAAGACACGATATAGCTTATCACGAAAACAAAGAATTAAGCAAAAGACACGAAGCAGATAAGTTCTACAAGACAAAAGCATAGATTAATGTATTTAGTAAAAGATTCAGATTGGAAAGAAAAATTAGCATCGGCAGGTGTTGCTGGTATTATGTATACGAAAAGGAAAATGGGTTGGGGTTTATAAATAGTTAGTTGTTAAACTTAGATTATGCTTTTATGAATAATGGTTCATAAAAGTTTTTTTCTTTAAATAAATGGCTGTTAATGGAGCTTCGTTTAAGTTGAGTGAGAATGAGTTGAGAGTAATGAATATTGACAACATTTTAAAACCAAGAACAAATAAGCGAAAAAGAGAAATGTTTAGCAAAGGGTCAAGGTATGACTTTAACTTTAAGTGTAGCACAGATGAAAAAATTAGTAAAAGAAAGAAACATGTTGTGGTTTTATTTTTACAATACCTGCAATTTAGCTGCTATCGGTGCAATAGGAAGTGTTGCTGGTGGTGCTGCTGCTATTGCTAAAACCGTTTCAGACGTTCACAAAAAAAAGAGCGAACTTGAAGAAATGAAACGACACAACTTAGCTATGGAGAAGAAAGGTACTGGAATTAAGAAGTCAAAAAACTCAAAGGCAAAAAACTGAGTCCGTTGTCTAATTTTGATATTGTTGAAATTGTTAGGAAAATGAATATAAAGAATTTTAGAGGTGTTTTTATGGCTGATGAACTTCCTAATAATCCGTTAACAAATGAGTGTGCTGTAGTCAATTTGGATGAATCACGAAACGAAGGAACACATTGGGTTTGTTATTGGAAAGAAGGAAATGTTTCATATATATTTGATTCTTATGGTGGGAGACCTTCGAAAGAAATAGTTACATATTTGAAGAACACAAGAATATTTTACAATGACAAAAGGATTCAAGATTTTAATACTGTTATTTGCGGACATTTGTGTTTATTTGTTTTGAATGAGCTTTCTAATGATAAGAGTTTTGATGAGGTATTAAATATGTTAGTTTAACTTTTATGGGTAAAAATCCATAAAAATTATTAAATAAATGTATTTAAGTGTGTTTGGTAATGAGTCAGAAGAAGGTAGTTCTAAGGAATTGACTTATCAGATGTAGCTTCTTTAGTTCGTAGTTTGAAGGAAAACATAGATAAACTATCAGATGATTTAACTAGAAGAGATGGTATTATTACAGGATTAAATAAGAGTATGGTTGCCATTAAGGGAATTTAAATTTCGAATCGGGGCATATAATTGTTAAAGGAATAAAATTACTCATTTGAAAGATGGAACTGAACCGACAGATGCTATTAATAAAAGTCAAATGGAAAGTATAATGAAAGATCACAAAAAAGAAACAGAAGGTTTAATAGCAATTTTACCTAAAGTTGGTTCATCTGGAAATTATAACTTTCATGGTAAATTATTAAGGAAAGTGGGGCAGGAACATTAGACAACGATGTGGTTATTAAGTCTCAGCTAGATAATGAAATTAAACAATTGAAAGAAATAACATCATTAAACGATATAGCTATTAGGTCGCAATTAGGTGATGAAATAAAAGAATTAAAAGAAAAATTAGAGAAGAAACCGACTGAACTTCCTGAACCAATGGAATTAAAGACCCGATTCCTTTAGACTATTTTCAAAAGAACATTACAAGTATTCTTGTGCTTTATGGAACTTTAAAAGATGATGGGAAATTTGAATTTTTTGGTTTGCCCTTTTTCGAAGTTATGTATAATGGTTGGGTGACAAGTATATCACAAACATACTAAGAGATGATTTAGAGATTTATGTAACAAGACCCCTGAGTCATTGAAAAGAAGTCTTAATCATTTTAATCCTTTTAAAGTTTATTTCCAGAAAGGTGATCGGTTGTATGTTACTGTTAAAGAGGGTAAGGATATAAGGCTGGTTACAAGTTAATTGTTCATGCGACTGTAATTGTTAAAACTGAAGAGTGAAGAATGAAAATGTCTTTTATGGATAAATATTCATAAAAATTAAAAAATATTTATAATAAATGGAGAAGGTAGAAAGTTATGAATTCCAGTCATTTCCACCAAATGACCGAACAAAAGGAAATATCAATTTGTACAATCAAAACATTGACTTTGACATAAATATTGGTGATGGGTTTTGTTATCCTCATCACGCTCATTGCTATATGCAATTCGAAGTTGTTCATAAAGATGATGGGTCAAATTTTACTACTTACCCTTCAAATATTAAACTGGTGGAAAATTTCTTTCCTCATATGTTTTCAGATATAACGATTAGGAAACATGGTACAATTATTGAAAGAATTGATCATCCAGGAATTGTTTCAACTACTATGGTTAGATCCTATTATTCGTCAGATGACACAAAAGAGTTAAGCATGTGTTTCTTTACTGGTGAGAAAATTCAAAGAAAGGAAAATGAAATTCTCTTTCCGCTTAAATTGCTATTTGGGTTCTTTCAAGATTACCAGGAAATAATGTGGAAAGGAGGTTTACAGATTTCTTTTAGACGCGGTGCGAATGATGATAATTGTTTATTCAGATGGGGTGACGCATCAACGACACCAAAAGAAGGAAAAATTGTAATTAAAAACATTTCAGTAAAAATGCCTATTGTTGTTTATCAATCTAACTATGCTGATCAAATAAGAGGAACGATGTTAAAGAACCGAAAAACATCTATAACATTTGGAACTAATCAGTGTATTGAATTTTCAGGTTTAAACGGTAAACAATTTGAACTAGATTTAACAACGCAATTCAACTCTAAGGAATTTGATATGCCTGATTTTGTATTCGTCGTATTTCAAACCATCGAAAAGAAAATCAAAATGCTGACTCTAGTCTATTCGATCATTGTAAACTAGAAATTTGTATTTGAAAAACAGTAAGAATGAGGTTTTTCCTCTTGAATTTTGGAATTTAGATATTAATAAGAAAATGTATTTAAATGCTTATGAGGCATACACAGCGTTTCAAAGAGTTGTGAGACAGAGGACGAGAATGTTGTTAGATCCTGAAACATTTATTGACAAAAGTCCTATTTTGTGATAAATGCCAGCAAGAGGAAAAGAGAAACAATTAACTTTAGAAATAATATTAAACTTTGTGGAACACTTTCGAGTAATATGCCTGCTAATACTTGCTGTTATGTAACCTACTTGGCGACAAAACATTGATTTATGATTTGGAGAATGAGAAAATAATTGAAAAGTTTTAGATAAGTTGCAATTCTAATTATATAGTTTGTTTTATGGATAGGTCCATAAAACTATATCGGACGTGTTTAATCGCGGAAGTTATGTAATGTAAGCTTGGCATGCTTCCACGGCGCGCGATGCTGACTTGTATAGTAATGACTCATGCTGCGTCGTAAGGAGGTTGACCTTGAGCGGCGGGCTCTGCAGGCGGAGCGAGCGAGACGAAGATATGCAGCTCACGTTGTTTGTACATTCGCTGATAGATTACGCTAGTGCTGATCGTTGTGTACATATATAGAATTTTATACGTCCTACAATGGATTGGCTCAGTAGCTACAATCGTAAAGGCAGTGGCTTTGAGCACAGCCGCCCGGTTCGAATCCTGGGTTGGCGCATATTTATTGAGAATACACTTTCCGTCGATTCAATTCAAGGTGGATTCTGGTGGTCCATATATGTTAACACTAAGAATTGATTGAGGCGGAAAAGTGAGTTCATGACCTATTCTCAAAATACTCTCTCTCTCTTCCTTGTCTAGTGGAGCGGAAAGTTGTGCTACTCGCAAGTTGTGTGACGTGTAAAACGTGGCATGGCAAAAGGATAAGTAGAGTAGCAGCAGATAGGAGCTCCTTAGATGAGGATTGTAGAAACGAAATAAGGGGGTATTTTGCTCTTGTTATTAAATACAGTGGGCCAAATGATTAAAAGTATATGGTCAAAAATATACAGTGTCAAATTATTAAAAGTATATGGTCAAAATTAGATTTTAGTTTACACTTGCATTTTCTCTTGGCGCATTGGCAACTACTTGCTCAAATTAATTGGACATTTTTTGTGACTAAATTCATTGAGATAGTGGAAGTGCGCCAGAAATACAAAGTTATACTACTTAGGAAACTTGCAAGTTTATTAGTCTGTATTTAAAACATAATGTTTTAAACTCCTGTTTCATTGTAGATGTTTTCATCGATATCGAAAATCCTTTAGCGATAAATCGATGTTTGGGTAAAATTTGCCAACACTAGTTGGCTACAGGAGGGTTGCTACAGGAATATTGTCCATTTAATTTAAAAATCACATGTTAGAAAGTTATTACTAGTTTTACAGTCATTATTACAATCAAACATTACAAATGGTACATCATTGCATCTCCTTGCTTAGCCCTATCCCTAGGTCGGGCGTTGATCGCCGCGTAGTAATCCTCCATTATTGCTATCCCGCTCTCTGTATTACAGGGCGCTCTATATTATTTATATGTCTCGTCTCGTAGTCGTCAAAAGGGCCGCCAGTAGGCATCTCCGCGTACGCATCTCACACTGCGCGCCCCTGCGTCACTGCGCGAACCCAGCGGCCAGAATTGGGAAGGAATAAGGAAGGGGTAAGGTTTAAGGGCACTTCACAGGAGTTGGACTAGCCGTTGTGAAGCAGCTGAACTCGTTTGCCGGAACAAATTGCACATGAGAATCAACGGGAATCGAACCCGGACCTCAGTGGTGAAAGGCAGCGACTTTGCTCTGAGCCACGAGACAACCTTAATTTCATATTTTTATGATCTATCGATTGTTCACGAGAAAAATGTATAGTTCCATTATAAACAAAAAGACGAATATTTTCTCGAAATTAAAGTATTTAAAAAATATCTCTACGACATATTTCTTGCCCCGTGGTTCCATTGTTGAGGCAAAACTATGTTTCGATACCGTTTGGAAGTTACGGAGGTGGCCTCATAGTTGGTGGAATATTGTACCAGTATAAGGCAAAGTAAAAGAGTAAAAATATGAAATAGTAAATAAATAATAAGAAATCATTCAACCCTCGCTGTGTCATAGAACAAATATGGCAAACATTTTCGTATGAAGACACTATTCTCCAACCAACGCCGATTCAGCTAGGCCCTATCTGATTTAGCAGACGAGAAAAAAAAATCCGACAATGATGTGCATGATATTATTTTAATTGCATTTTTGTTACACCGCAACTTGAAACATCGATTAAATTAGCTCCGGAGTCAGTACACGTGAAATAAAATATAATTTCATTAAAAAAATTATTACCGGTATTACGAGTTGTCTAGAACCAATTAACGAACTTATTGTGGAAAATATTGACAACATTGTCAGTTTGGTCTGTGCGTAAATGAAGTTTGCACGGCCACTTTTCTACAAGTTGTCAAGAAACGAAATTTAGTTTATAATAATGTCAATTTTAAAAATTGGTTAAAATGTAAAGAGTCAATTTTTATTTTGGCGCGACGCGAATTAACAATTTATTAATTCCATTTTTCAAAATTTTTATTTTTGTGAAATGAAAATTAAATTTATAACATACATTGCTTTAGGGAAAAAACGCGATTGATCTAATAACTCAATTGCGATCTATTTTTTCTTGATTAATAAAGAGAGTATAATATATTGCACTAAGTTAATACATTATAAATTGAAATATTTTAAATATACTTCTTGAAAAAATAATGCTTGACTTAAAATGTTATAGAAAGCTTCCAGAAAAAAGAATTATTAAGTTTAGACCTGCCAGTTTTTTTTTTGTTTTTTGTTTTTTGTTTTTTAGAACTCTTAATCATTGCAGAGGAGAAACTTTATGTGGACAAAAAATGTCTAGTACCCAAACTCATGTAGGCGATATAATTTAATCATAATTTCATTTTCCACACGAACAGTGCCATAGTTTGTACACTTTCAAAGACGACGTATACATGTTAATATTAAACTTTTCTTTAATGTTGACCATTACAAACTTTTATCATGGAACGTATCTACTTTTCAGTGATAAGTACGTACACCATGAAGCGTTCCATCAAAACCAAAAAAGAATCTGGTGCTGCTGTCGAAAAAGATGACAGTTTGAAGAACAAGAGGATAAGAATATATAAAGTTTTTGATGACATTCTTGACAAAACTAAACAAATAGTGCATCATGTTCTATAGAGTCCCCTGTGCCATACATTTTGTGTAGCTCGCAACAATCCCCCTCAGGTTTGATAGCGTAAATAAACAAGGACTGCTGTGTGCGTTTAAGGGGAGGTAGACTGGGGATATCCCAGTTGAAAATACGGTTATGTATTAAATAAAATTAGAGAATATTTGGGATGAATGGAAAGAAAATAAACAAAAATATTAC
>JAHLJT010009436.1:250115500-250135212 GCA_031308135.1 Acheta domesticus | reverse complement strand
TATCCACTTTTTCGGTACCAGGTCTGACAATAGGAGATTTTGTCGAAATATCACACATTTCGACCGGGTAATTGCAATTCTCTTACGACTTACGTACAAAGTAAAATTCATATTTTTATTTCTGACACAATCATTCGAGAAAGTTTGAGCTGTTGAGTACTAATTCGTTTTGCCTTATTATTTTACCTTATTTGTAATAAATTTTAATTTGTCCTTGTGTCGTGACGCCGACGACATAAGGAGGGAGCGGATGGCGGGCTAACCAGATGCACACGCAGAGACTGTTAATCATGAATTTATTCTGTCAAAACAGGACTTACATATTGAACTTACATGGTTTGGAAGTACCCAGACAGTCGAAGCGGGAGGGGGGGTAGCAAGAGAGGCGGCGACGACGGTGACGGCGACGACGGCGGCCGGGCGGCGTCCAGCGGTGGCGACAGCGAAGACGGTGGCGATGACAGCGAAGACGGCGGCGGTGACAGCGAAGACGGCAGCGGTAACACCGTACTGGCTATGTCGGCTGCTCTTTGGACGGGGCGCTCGGGTCCTATGGTGGAGACACCGATCCGCTTGCCGAGCCTCGGAGCCCAGGGCACTACTCTTGGTCGGGGAAGCCGGGTCCTATGGTGGAGACACCGATCCGCTTGCCGAGCCTCGGAGCCCAGGGCACTACTCTTTGGTCGGGGAAGCCGGGTCCTATGGTGGAGACACCGATCCGCTTGCCGAGTCTCGGAGCCCAGGGCACTACTCTTTGGTCGGGGAAGCCGGGTCCTATGGTGGAGACACCGATCCGCTTGCCGAGTCTCGGAGCCCAGGGCACTACTCTTTGGTCGGGGAAGCCGGGTCCTATGGTGGAGACACCGATCCGCTTGCCGAGCCTCGGAGCCCAGGGCACTACTCTTGGTCGGGGAAGCCGGGTCCTATGGTGGAGACACCGATCCGCTTGCCGAGCCTCGGAGACCAGGGCACTACTCTTTGTCGGGGAAGCCGGGTCCTATGGTGGAGACACCGATTCGCTTACCGTCCCTCTGAGCGTGACCTGGAGACTGACTGCCGTCTCCGGGGATGCGCCGGCCTTATAAGGGCGGCGGACGGGTCAAGGGTTGGATTTCTGTGTACGTCACGTACGCCGTGTTTGGCTCCCGAGCAGGGGTGGGTGCGCGGCGGAGCCGTGCCTTGCGACAGGGCGCGGCGCGTCATGGGGCCGACGGTCGCCGAGTGAGGGCGGCCCTTTGTGCGGCGCGCGCTGAGGGCGCGTCACCTCAGTACAATGGTCGGGTTGCGACGCCCAGCGCCGGGCACTGATCAGCGCTGATGAGTCGGCCCGGCTTCGCAACACTTGGTCTGCCTTATTAATTCACTATTTTTACGTTAATATACCCCAAGAAAATGGCAACGTACCTCTTCCAAACTGTTGATAAAAAAACTTATTTTGAATCGCTTTTATTTATTCAATATGCCCACAAAGTTTCTGGCATGTAGTACTAGTTGACACAGTCTGCGGGTTGGAAGGGTAGGTAGCGTCGGAATCTCCTGGAACCAGACCAGCGGTCCAGCAATTATTCTTGATTTTGGTTATTCTATACATGTGGTGCGGCCCAAACATTTCGTTGGATTTTCTAGTAAAAAAAAGGCGAAAACTTACCTTTCACTCAAATAACTTCTTCAAAGTACTCTCCTTCAGCAGGTATGCAACTATTAAAGCGTTTGTCACATTTCTGCAAGCACTCCTGTAGAGAGAAGGCTGAAGGGCGTTTAAGATGGTCGGAGCGAGAAACGTGTTTTATTTAGCATGCCTTTCTTTGTTGTATTAATCAAAAGATGAAAGGTTCTTCTATGTTCTGGTGAAGTTTGAATCGATTTCCCCGTCTAGTATTCCAGTAATAAGACCGTAAAGTTTGTCGTTTTAACACAGCCTTTATTGGTGACCTGACAGCCGATTGGAAATCATCGGAAGTGGCAAAACGCCACCCTTTCAAGCTGACATTCATTTTAGGGAAGAAGTATAAGTCACTGGGTAAGGGTAACAATAGTGCTAGAAGAACGTTTCTTCCAATTTTACATGCAGCCTCCATCTGAATTCTGAGGTTTCGTTGAATGGCGAGGACAAACTTTGTCGATTTGCGGATTCGGATGGTATAACGATTAGCGTATCGGGTAAATTTCAAGGACAGGGTTCGGCTCCTATTGACGCGCACAATTCGGTTCCGAACGAGTCGCTCGCGGCGCCGCCACAGTGTGCCCGGCCACACAGCCACGTGGCCAACGCACTTTCGTGTGGAATCGTGACGCTTCGCTACCCGTGTCCAAGTTGAGGACGAGGCTCGGGCCTTCGGCCCTCGCGTTAACATAAAACATCCTTGAGTCTGTCCAACGCATAATTACCAACGCATTTTATGCATTTAACATTATGCACGCAACGTATTTTATGCATTTAACCATTGTAATTCTCCATTACACATTCGCACCACACCGCACAATGCACAATGCAAGCACAAAGGCATCTTCCCGTTCCCTGAGTGATCCGTTCTCGTGGTCCGCGCGAGTGAACCATGCGCCGTTGTTTTAGTGAGCCTAACCCTGTCCTTAAAATCAGCCGCGTATCGGATTGTTGTGCCCAAGATTGCGGGTTCAAACCCGGTCGAAGCCGTGGGTTTTTAAGGGCGAAAAAACCCTTCGTACGCCTTCCTTCGGAGGGAAGTAAAGCCGGATTTCCCATGTTAGTAGATTTATTTGCATGTAAAAGATCCTCAAGCCTAAATGAAGCCTCTGAGCTAAATTCAAATCGCCTGTTTCGGCGCCCGAGATAATACTTTCTTTCTCCGTTAAATGGTGAAAGGAGCGTAGCGAAATTTGCGTGGTCAGACGGAAGAGCGGGCCTGATGGTCCGAGTCTCGCCACATAAAATAAGGCATTAACTTAAATAACTTAACTAAACTTTGCAGCAATTCGTCTCAAGGACTAGAACACCTGAACGATCCAAACAACAAAGTCTTTCACACTTTTCTTGGATTGTTTGCTTTCTGTCTTCTCCAATTATTTCACGAACTTTCGACCTATATTATACAGTGTTGAGAATGATGGTTGACACGAATGCTAGTCACCCACCACAGATTCTCGGTATTTTAAAACGTTTTAATCTCCCCAAATAATCTCGCTAAGCCACCTTCAACATTACCCTTTGATCAACAAGTTGTGGGTTTTAATTGCTTGAAATAAAACTTCAAGCAAATCCCTTGTTCTTTAGCTTCAGTCAATGAGACTGAGGAAAGGGATCTTGTGAAACCAGTGAAAGTGAACTGTGAAAATTACAATAAACAGTTAACAACGAAGATAGTATATCGGGACGAGTAAGTCTGAACATTACCAATACCACCATAACCAAACGGAATTAAAGGTAAGACCAGATTCATTACCGTTTCAAACTCGTGAAGCATTAATACACCAGTGCGGGAAGTGAGGTTAGAAAGATACGACCAGAAGTGACAAACAAAACAGAGAAAACAGAACGAGATAAATATGACACAAACTAAAATACACGGACAAAGAAGAGAATAAGAGTAAGGAAGATAGCACTCAATGCAACATCTGCAACTCAAAGGTTACAGAAAATGACGAAGCGGTGGAATGCGAGTATTGCAACAGGTGGCAACACAACAAATGTGCGGACATCACAGTCGGCGAATTCCAGATGCTCAAACGAAGCAGATGCAAACTAACATGGCTATGCACTGATTGCAAACTGCAAATAATTGCTAACAAAAAAAAGAACATGCAAGAAACAACAACACCAAATGAAACCAACAAACCTGCAATGAGCTAAATAGGAAATTAGACAATATCAGTGAAACACTAATGCAAAAAATGGCCCTACTTCTAGAAACTCAACTGCAACTAACCAAGACAGTATCGGCATCTATACAACAACCACGTGCAGACAGTAGCACCTATACATCCGCAATAAAAAAAAACAAACAGGAAAAGCAGCCATCAGAAAGGAAGCAGAGCCCCAGATAGAAAGCAAACAAAAAGAATCGGATAAAAGCTCCCAGCAGGAGACAAATATCACTAACATCACATTTACGAAGACACAGGCACCCGTCTCAGACAACAAAAGGGGAAAACAAAGAGAACCAGTAATAATTGGAAACATGACGGAGGCATCTGATATTCAAGCAGGACAACGCAGAACATTGCTATACATAGGAAGACTTCACGAAACAACCACGGCGGAAAAAGTAAAAGATTATGTGCAGAAACTAGTGGTGCTACAGAATGGCACAGACTTTCCCGTATTAGTTTTCTATTTTCCTGGGTCTTCGCAAGCTATTCGGAATTGCCACATACTCTTTCTGGCCAGCTACCGTCTATCATCGCCAAAAGTACATTTTTTTGTCATTTTCTTAATTTTTCGGTTTCCTATTGGTAGAACAGAAACATTAATTTTAGAATATTAAAGAACACAAAAACCTAGCCGTAAATGGCAATTTTCTTTTAAAAATTATGTGCCGTTTAAGAGAAAATGGCGTTTTAGCACTACTAAAAATGCGAAATTTGAAGCTCATTTTCACAGAAAATTTTTGAGTTTTCAAAATACTTTATTTGAAGCACTTACACTCACAAATATAATCATCTTTACAAATTGCGGATAATGTGCATATTAAAGATGTGAGAGATCTTTCAAAAAATTTACATTTATATAATTTTTGAAAAAAAACAAAAAAATCTCAAAAAAATTCACGCTATACTAATGAGTGTAATTAGCACTATCCGTTACAAAAGTTTCAAGAAAAAAATTGCAGCCATATACGAGAAAATGACGTTTGAGCATTTCTGAAAATGCCGAAATTTGAGCTACTTTTCACAGAAAACGGTAGTGTTTTCGAGAAACTTTACTTGACATTATTTAAGCATATATACTCGTAAATATAATAATGTAAAAAAATCGCCGATAATGTAAATATTAACGACGTGAGAGACAAGTAAAAAAATTTACATTTTGGTAATTTTTGAAAAAACCAACCGATAGACCAAAATGGCTTTTATGTCATTGATAGAGTACATTTACCACTATCCCTACCAAAAGTTTAAAGAAAAAATTTGGAGCCGTTTTTGAGAAAATTTTGTTTTTGTAATTTTTTAAAATTGCACATATTGCACGCAATATTGCACGAAAACTACCAAAATTGGGAAAAACATTTACATGACCTTTATTAAAGAACTCAATATGCAGAACAAATTTTATTTGAAGAAAAAATCTCTATCTTCAATTTTGTAGTTGGAGAAAAAAATTCAAACTTTCACAATTTTCGAAAATTCAGAGCTGTACGTGAAAATCGGACCTATGCCATGTTAAAAAGTGTATTTTGCTCTATTCATACAAGAAATTTAAAGAAAAAATTTGGAGCCGTTTTTGAGAAAATGCTGAAAATCCCCGGGGGGCTTCATATAAAGTACCCTCAAATTTTAAAGAATCTTTTTCAAAATCACAAAGCTTCGACTAGAATCAGATCGACTGGGGAATATCAATTTTGAAGAAAATCGACCGAACGGTTTAGGCGCTAGCGTTGACCACAGACGGACAGACGGACGGAATGCCGTCAATCGATTTTTAAGTATAAAGAAGCAACAAATCATGGATTTTGACCACACCACGAGATAGAGGATTTTTTTTCTTAATTTAGCAACTGGTTTTATCCACTTATTCGTTTTCACGGCCCGGCAATTAATTTTTTTCCGCCGAAAATTGGCCATTTTTTTCGCGCAGCATTACATAACTTTCCCTATACTACGTATATCACTCCGTGTATACGTACGTATACGGGAAAGTAAAAAGGGATAAATGGAGTCGTAGAATGTGAGGAGGTCGACACACCAGGCAAACTAAAAGCATTCAAACTCGGCATACCACTAGAAATCTGAACTAGAAATCATCAAGCAGAAGCTTGGCCAACGGGTGTACTGGTGAAGAAATACATTTTTCGTAGGTTCGGACGAGAAGGCTCAAGACTTTAAAAGAACAAAATCGTGGAACATCTTCCTGTGGAATGTAGAAAGTTTGGAAAGCATAAAAAGAAACTCACCTCTCAACATACCAACTCACGACTTATTAATACTAACCGAAACATTTGCCACCAAAGAAATAGATTTACGAGGATACTATGGTACTCACAGCCTAGCAACGCAAGGAGAAGCAGGAAGACCCAGCGGTGGAGTATCCTGTTACTTCAAGCCCACATTAGCGCCAATAAGAATACTACAAAAGACCACAAATACCATAACAGTCCAAACTAAACTATTCACAGTGATAGCAAGCTACTATCAACCAGGATTTCAAATAGAAAATATAATAGAAGAACTAAACGAAGCTCTAGCGAAAGCAGAAGACAACCCAATTTTACTTGCAGGAGATTATAACTGCCGCACCGATAAAAGATCACACAAAACGGAGCTACTATTAGAGTACTTACAAGAAGGTTTTGAACTAATAAACAATCCTAAACACCCAGCGTACATATGCCACAACGGAAGCAGCACAATAGTCCTAGTATTCCTGAACTCAAGAATGAAAGCAATGACTAAATCTATGCAATCAACCATCATACAACTCCCGTACAGAAAACACCTACCAGTACTCACAACGATAGAAACAAAAACTATCACAAAGCCAAACCCAAAACAACCATAAGGGAAAATAGGAAGACAACTGGATCTATCAAAAGTAGAGAATTCCAAAATGGAAATAAGGAATATAAAAGAAATAATTAACGAAGGGAAAATCGAAGAAGCAACAACGCGGATAGAGCGAATAATGAAATCAGCCCAAGTACGACACACACAAAAGAAAAGAAGATCCAAACCATGGTTCGATGCCGAATGCTACAAGGAGAGGCAGAAGGTCCTACAACATCTACACAGATTACAAAACATGGAAACCGCTCTAGACACTCGTATCTACACTCAAGCAAGACGGAAATACAAAACGCTTCTGAGAAGAAAACAAGAAAATCATACAGAACAAGAGGCTCAGAAAATCATAAATTTAGCGGAAACCAACCCGTTCGCAGCTCTCCAGCCACGGAAGACGTTTTTCACTGAGGCAATTCAAATGAAGGAATGGGATGAACATTTCAAAGCCATTCTCAACACGGGAAACACAGAGCAAGCATACAACACAAGAGAAAAAAGTCCAGAAAACTTCTACCTAATAACAAAGGACGAGGTAACAGAAACAATACAAGGATTAAAAACCGGGAAAGCGGCCGGACCAGACGAAACGTACAACGAACATCTAAAAGAAGCCATAAACGTACTAGCAGACACATGGAGGGATCTATTCAATAAATGCATAGAAACCAATCAAATCCCCAGCAGCTGGAGAACATCTATCATCAAATTAATTTACAAAGGGAAAGGAAGTGCACAATCCCCTGACTCGTACAGAGGAATAGCCCTGAGTAACACCATCGCCAAAGTTTTCACAAAAATAATCACTAAAATAATGACTAAAGAATTTGACCACCTAATACCAGAAGAACAATTTGGATTCCGGAAAGGAAGATCAACACTACAAGCCATCTCCATTCTGCAAGCAGACATACAAGATGCCCTCAGGACACCCAAAGGAAAACTTTATACAGCATTCATCGATTACAGCAAGGCATTTGACTCCATAGTTCGCGAAAATATAAAAGGAAAACTGGAAGAAATGCTTGGACCAGAAAACTATCTCGCAACCACCACAATAAACATGCTAAAACACAACACCATAACCATAGACAATAACATTGAAAGATCTAAAGCAGTCACTCAAACTAACGGGGTACTACAAGGAGACCCCCTGAGCCCCCTATTGTACAACATCGCAACAGCTGATATAATACAAGCGGTAACCACAGAAATTACCAAAGCATACCTCTATGTCGACGACATGGCCTTATCCTTCAAAAACCACGAAGATCTACAAAATAGCTTAAACAAACTCGCAAACATGGCCGAGTAAAACGGACTGAAAATCAACATCAGCAAAAGCGCACTAATGATTTTCAGAAGAGGGGGAAAGGTAGCGGAGAAAGAAAAGCTTAAGATTGGATCCGAAAAACTCGAAGTAGTTAATGACTACAAATATTTAGGAATTACCATGCAAACATCAGGAACCACCTTCAACAAGCATGTAAAACAAAAAGCTATCGCCGCCGTAGCTGCAATGAGAGACGTCAGACAAATTAGAGAAATATCCCTAGAAAACGGCAATGAAAATTTTCAAAACAAAGATAATACCTATATTAACATATGGAATCCACATAACAGGAGAATACCTGAAACTAAGAGATCTAAAAGTACTAGAAAACATCAAGGCACTGTACCTGAAGAAAGTACTAGGCGTATCAAAATACACACCATCCAGATACGTGTATCTACTAACCAGAGAGCCCTTCCTAATTGAGGACCTAAGATATAATCTACTGCTACCATCTACCACAGCATACAACAAACTGCTAGCGGAAAGACAACAGAAGAGAGAAGAGGTGGAAGAACTTTTCTACTGCACGAATGCCATGATTGACAGGAGTTGGACAAAACCAAACCAGGAAATGAGAAATGTAGTAAACAGATTAGGTGGATTCTACCATAAACTCTGCAAGACCACCACATACCACACCGCCAGTGATCTATGCGTGTGCAAACTATGCAACGAAAAGTGTACCAAGTATCATGTGCTTTCATGCAAGGAAAACAAGAAAACAATTGCGGAGCTCAGCTCCGAAGACTGAATTGTAAACTCCATGCACACTTGTGCGCATTTCTTAATTATTATTTAGCCTCAGTCATTTGGAAATTTGCAGAATCACAGGATCACATTGCAACACAAACAGCAAAAAACTCTTAAAGAAATATGTCTGCCTAATACGACAAAATTTTGTAGAGTAGTAACTGGAAGATGCACCCAGAGGCCTCTGGTGACATAATCTCGAAATGTGTTTGGTTTAAGCGGATTATTCAAATTATGGGATATTTGCGGTGGCGCCTCGTATTCTGTGTACTAAGAAATATGTAACGTGGCAGAAAGACCAACGTTTTGTTGATATCTCTCAAACTATAACCGTGTATTGAGGCAATTCCTCCCACACACCTTTAGGTGTAAACATTTTGAAGCATTTGCAATTGAAATCGATAATAAAGTGTTTTTCCATTGAATAGAAGTCGTGACTGAAAAGTAAAACAGCAACCTTACCCTAAAGCAAAATTGGAATTAATTACTATTCAAAACTTCTCCATGGAACATTAATTGAAAAAGTGTAAACAAGGGCACTAAATTGTACTTTACCTTTTAGCATCTTAGTTTGTACATTTAGCTTCACAAATTAAGCACTTTGGAAGTTTTTGGGTAGACCTCATAACTTCACTTTATTTCTCAAAGCTGAATTTGGTGTAAAAGTTAACAACACTTTCTACTAGAAAACCAAATCTTCCTTTTCTATTTCTCCTAACAGCAGATTGATTTTCCTCATGTAGGTTGAATTTAATGAATCTCATAACTATACATAAGTTTTCTATCGTTATGAATGTTAAGAATGTTTCGTTCACAAGATATAGAAGTGTTTCTCTGACAAATCTTTCATGACGTTTCAGGTACTTTGATGTATCAATAATTCACACATATTCCTTTGAAAACTCTGATAAAAATTAAAAAGCTACAGTATTGACTTAGTAAATGGGATTTGAACTCTTTTCCGAGATTAGATATTAAAATGAACATTCAGAAGTCTGTTTTTTTTAATTTCCTATTGTTAAGTATTTATACATAATTTAATGACTTTCATGCTTTTGAACGATACACAATACAAAAGGGATACAGATCTTTCCAAAAAGAAAGTTCATTTTCCAGATTGCAACGTTGTATCACATTCTCAACATTCATTTTCTTTTCAGTTAACCTATGTGGATGTGTTAATGTCAATCTAAATTTGATACTCATAGCAACCCTTCATTAATTATGGAAAAATACTGCAACCACTCACATTCGCATACCCTCAGTCCAGTCATAGGAAAGACATATTCTTCTCACCAAATTTCTACAGGAATACTCGTAACTTCCTGGTCTAATCTTGCTGCTCCACCAAACAGGTATGTCATGGACAGGAGAAAAAAACCAACTATTTTCATACAAAACATGAGAATGACTTAAATTAAAATTTGTTCAGGGAGTAATGCTCTATAAGATCAACAACGAAAGCAACGAACTGGCAAATGCAATAACAATTTTTATATTTTATCAACTACTATTTCAACATTCATTGCATAGACTATAACAGCAAGACCTTCTACTTCACACAAGAAAACTTGCAACTTTACCGTACAAACAAAAGAAAATGTGGCTTTTGGTCATAATATAAAAAACAATTCATGTCAATGCTAAAACAAAGAGGAGGAAGTTTATTTCAACTGTAAACACAGGTTCACAATGAATGAGAAGAAGCATGGCAAACACTCATATGTACGACTGCACCAATAATCTTCAGGTCTGCAAGAAATCTGGAGTCCACCGATGCGTCAGTGAATTCCAGGATGAATTTTCTTTTAACTGTTTTTCCTTTGCCTCCATTGTTCCTGCACATGTAAGAAACAAGAGATCATTAAAAATGTTTACTTTCTTTACTTAAAAGTCATTATCTATTTTTTTTCCCTACACCATCAACAATTTTGTTTCATTTCTTTACAGGAACTTTGTACACTATATGTCAACTAATTTAACATTTATATAATTATTAACTTAATATTAAACTTTAAAACTTGAGCATTTACATTACATTTATCAATTCATATTACTTCACCTCTCAGTTTCTCAATGTTTATTGAGTACCCACTACTTTGGGGTTACAAATTTCACAACAAAAAATAAGAGAATTTAGTTTACACTAATTTTCATCATTCAAAAAGTCAAACTGAAGTACATTCAGTAAGTATATATGGTTCATCCAAGGATAATCCCCCTCCCCACATTTAAAGATTTCACACTCATATAATTATTACTGGTAACAAAATTTGCTTTAATATCATTATGTTTGCATAACCAAGTCACAAAAACATATCATGTAGCAAAGTTGCAAAACAAGTTTCAATTTACTGTAAGTTAATATTGTACTTGTGATGCCTTTGTATGATTAATTTCATTAATTGATACTTCTGGGCACTTCAACTGCTATGATCATTTGTCCTTGTAGTAAAAGTCAGTGGCGTAGTTACAGAGGGGAAGGGGGGAGCGGGTCCCCCCCGAGTGTCACCATGTTAGAGGTGACACCAATTAGAAAAATTTTATACATTTTGTATAGATTACATTGCATAGATTTGATGAAATTATAGATAATTTACCGCCCTTAAATATCGAATGCATGTGCACAAACGTATGTTTTTATAAAAAGCATACATTTGTTCATTAGTTACTCTTTGTTTTAGATTATTTATTTAAAAAATATGTTTCAATTATTCTGGAATACATACAGTTTTAATATATTATAAATAAATGTCATATGAAAATATACTGGTATTTTTAATAAATAATATACAAATAATTCAGTAACAGATATTTTTATATTAAATATATGGAGGGTAATACCATTAGTTTTGCCTCGGAAGACACCAATTGAAGCTACAGGTTAAAAAATTTAACCTGGGACAAAGAAATCCCATGCAGACATACATGTTGGCTTGTGGGGGATATCCCCCTCTGAGAATCTTCCCCTGTGGGGTCACCCCAGCAAGGACAAGCTCTGAGTTCCCAACTGGCCTCCCAAAATGATTGGTAGAGTAGTGCATAGAATTATGTTTATGTAAGAGAAGAAAGACAATGGGAAGATCATGTGCAGTCTTCAGCCTTTTTATTAGGGTACTTTCCCAGAATATACCTGATAGTTATTGGAGAAATTCTGTAAAACTACCAATCAGAGCAGCCAGCCTCTAGAATTCTCCTCTGGACAGTGACAGAATTTAATCAAGCTATATAGCTAGTATCAAAATCTGTTACTGCTGGGTCTCAACCTAGGACTTCCTGGTCAGAATATCTGCTCACACAATGGTAATGCTGGCTCTTAGCTAACTCTGTTTGCTGTGATGAAATTAAGAGTTGTCAGTGAAGTTCATATTCTATTGTCAGTTTACTTTGTTTTATACTTTTGTTGTTTTTTGTACTAGTTTTTATGGAATTGTTATGATTAAATTTAAGTTATTTTATGCCAATACCAAAAAATATATTAGTTTTGCTATTTTATTTGAAATAATTAAAATAATGATTAAATAATTCCAGTTGTTTCTATGGGTTTTAAAAGTTGAAAAAAATTAATTAATTAAAAAAAAACAGGTGGGCTTTTATGACATGACCAAAATTTAACCAACCCTCCCTCTCAGATAATGTGAGCTTCAAACCCCCCTAAACAATTCTCATCATCCTTCACCTCATTTATAAAAACTTAAAGTAAATTATATAACTTTTAAAACAATTTGCATCAATTTTATTTTGTTCTTACATCTCAAAATTAAATACTTATATTAAAATGTATATATAAAATGTATTAAAATTTCTAATAATTAATGAACTTTAATACTTGATATATGAATTAGAAACTGAAACATTCTTTCATACTCATAAAACTAGATTTCTGTAGTTTCTTTTTCTGCAGCTGACAACTTTGCTTTTGATAATGACAGAATTTTGTTTCATTTAACATTCAGTAAATAAGAAGAAATGAAGAAAGAGGAGGAAATTGGAAATCTATTGCACTGCTATACTCCATTTTATCATGAAAAACACAAAACCTTAAACCTAAACAGTGGCTTCTGAGGGTGAACATGAACTGTTTGTGGGAACAGGTGGCAAACATGAAACTAACTCCAGAATATTTAAAGGTCATAACTATCTGCTTTCTTGCGTTTCTGTTGCTACTTCTAAAATAAACTCTACTGAAAATGTTTAACAAATGTATTTTATCCTGCAATAGAGAAAAAAATTATTGGAAAAAATTGATGAAATATTTACAAAAACACTAAATTATTTATTTAAATACAGATCTGATCCCAAATTATCACTCACTCAAATGCTCTGTTGGCAAAAATTTCACATGGAAGTACTATTTTGAACAGGGAACAATCATACAAACAGACATGCATATAATTTTAGAGCACAAAACTCTTTCTAAAATTAGTTTATTCAAATACTTAAATATCAATAATATATGCCAGAGAAGGGAATGGTTAGAAATTTTTGTCTTGGGTCCTGAACAATTTAGCTATACCACTCCCAACAGATTTTTAGCCCCGGCTGTCATTGATCAAATTTCTGTTAAATGATCTGAAAACTTTTGTTGCAATGCCCCATCTCGATCAGGTTTTTGTCCAGTTTCCTGGATCCATTGAGCAAATGCTGAGATGGCCCCTTGTTTTGCTTCTGGACGTAAATGTAGCTTCACTGTGCGCACGTTTTGTTGAGCACTCCTTTTGCATGTAGTTCATTTACCATTGAAATTGATTTTCTATAACAACATTTTTCAAATATTTTTATTTTTCTAAAATAATTATTTTCTAAATTTATTTTCTTTTCTCTTTTTTTCCCCTGGCCCTCAAGAAAATGTGCGCAGATAAATCTCTTTCCCCACATGTCATATACAGTTTTTACTGTTTTTTGACAAATAAATAAATAAATGAGCGGTAAAAACATGAAGGAAATTCAGGGAAAAAAAAACAACACAAAAATGATTGCTATGTTAACAATGTTTGAATGTAAAATGTGAACAATTTTCAAGAAGTATTTGCATCACATTGTGAGTAGCACAGAGCCATCCTTGATAATCCTGATCAAAAATGGAATTCATTTCATCATTATAAACTGCAGGTTGCCAGGCCTGTTGTCTGTTCCTGTTTCCCAATATTCCGGGAGGCTTATACCTCCAGGTATTCCTGATCCAGCCATTTCTTTTGTGGTCTTCCCCTTCTTACCCTTATTGGTTTGTTCTTCAACACTGCTTTTAGGGATCTTTCTTGTTTCATTCTGTTAATGTGAGAGAGTCATTTTCTCTGTTTACTTCTACTACAATTTTTGCCTTTAGCCTGTTTCTGATGTCTTCACTCCTTTATCTATTCTTATTTTTTTAGCGTCACTTCTGCAAAAACATGCAGGACTTTCATTTGCATTGCCTCTAGTCTTCATTGCTCACAACTTTTCATTGTCCAGACATCCAAACTGTACATGAGGATTGGTTTAGATATCATATTAAGTATTCTTAGTTTGATCTCTTAAGTTATATCTCTTTTAAAGATTAATCTGTTGATCCTGTTGCTATTTCTGAAGTTTGTTTTCCATGTCGTCTGATCTCAGTTTAATTAGATTGCCCAAATAATTGAATTTAGCTACTTGTTCTATTATTTTCCCATTTATGTCAATTTGAACTCTTCTCATTTCTTTTCCTTGATACGCCATTGCTTTTGTCTTGTTAATGGAAATTTCCATAGTATGTTTCTGTGCTACTTTATACATTTCATGTGCTGCAATTTGCAAGTCATCTTCTGATTCCATTATTATGACTACATCATCTGCATACAGGATTGTTTGGAACTTCTGTCTTTTACTGATATTTATTCCCTTTCTTATAGTTTGTTTTCATTCCTTGATTATAAGTTGAAAAGACATGTGACAGGTCGCATCCCTCTCTTAAGCCTCTGTTTGTTGTGAAAGATAAATTCCCATTATTCATTTTTATCTTCATCTGTGAGTCAATGTAGTGGCTTTGGATTCCTTTTCTAATTTTTATTGGTATGTTCTCTTCTTCTAGTATTTGCCAATTCAGTCTATTCTGTCATATGTTTTCTCAAAGTCAATTAATAGAAGGTAAGTTGGTAGATTCACTTCACTGCATCTGCCCAGAATTGTTTATAATGTAAATATTGCATCTTTTGTGCTCCTTCTTCTTCTGAATCCATTCTGTTCTTCTCCCACTGTATTAATTTATTCTCTTTCTTAGTATGTTGGCAAACGTTTTGCTGGTGTGGGTAGAAGCATTATCCCCCAATTGTAGGCATAAGCCTACAATTGTTATGATTTATTTTTGCTCCTTATTTATGTAACTTTATAATGACACCTGCCTGCCATTCTTTTGAAGCTGAATTTTTTCTCAGACTTCATTGAAGAGTTCTATCATGTTGCCCTGGAGTTCTTCTCCATTATAGTTTATTAATTCCACGGAAATTTCATTTGCTCCTGGGCTTTTCCTATTTTTTAGCTTTTACTAGCAGCCTTTCCACCTCTTCTTTAGATATCTGTGACAGTATTTCTTGAACCTCAATAACTATGTGGCTCATCCTTGGGTCTGTTGTGTCCAGTTTACTTTGTATCTTCTCACAGGTGCTCGTGTTATACAGATATCTGACGCTGTCTTGTACAGATATCTGATGCTGTCTTCTTCTAATAGATAGGTTTTCAGCTTTGGAGTTGCTTTAATTTTCCTCTTTTTCTTTTTAATTTCTTGTGTGATGAATTTCGGTTTAGTTTCCACCAGGTAGTGGTCTGTGACCAGTTCACTTCCTCTGAAAACTTTTGGGTTCTTTACTTTATCAATTATTATTATAATGGAATTTTTCTTTTTCTTTTTACTTGAAAGACAAATTGGTTATTCTCAAGTTGTTGAATCTATTTGAAAAGTATTGGAAGTCATTTAAAAAGTACTGAAAGTCATTTGAAAAGTATTTTATTGATTCCGAGGCTGAAGACAATCTAGACATAAAATATAATGAGACTGAAGACAGTCTGGACCTAAAATACAATGATGATGTGATATCAAGAGATGTAGATGATGTAAATGCAAATAAACAATAGACACACAAACAATAGACAATTAAATCATTTATTTGGGCATGGAAAGATGAGAAGTAACGCTGAAGGGAGGTTTTTAACTTTTTTCTAAAAGTAAAAAATTTAATTTAAGAAATTAATTTTTATTTTACATACCCATTCTGTCTTCATGTTAACAGTCACAGAACCAATCACTTCCCATCCCAGAGGCTATTCGGGTATATCATCAACATCAACTGCAAACTGAATGACTTGCTCCTGGTAAAGTTTCCTGCTAAGAATTCATTTGGTCCTACTTGTCCATCATCCTGAAAACAGATTTTTTGCTAAAAATCATGACTTTTAAAAAAGGAAGAAGGCAGAATATCAATGGCACTAGCAGTAAATAATAACAATAATAGAAATAATATTAATTAATGTTATTATTTTATTACACAGCAGACAGCTTATTTTTCTACAATCTAATTACATCATTTCACTTACAAGATTTGTCCCATTATAATAAGGCCTAATCAACATCTATAATACGTGAACAATTACAGTTACATTACATTTACTTTACAATACATGTGCATTTACATTTACAATTTTACTTTTGTTGTTGTGTGAATTGATTCTAACTTCCCAACCCTGGGTCCACACCATGGACTTACCCCACTCCAATGTAGCATCTTAGAAGAAAATATTAAATAGTGTGGGAAAGAGCTGAACATTTAGGTACATCTGCATTAATAGGATGTTCTTGATTATGTAATGTTTATTTTAACTATGAATTCTCTGTTGAAGTTGAAACTTATAATGATTTCAATGAGATATTTTGGGATTCCCAACTGATGCATTGTGTACACTTGGGTCAAAACTTTGGCATGGCTCATATCTGGAATGTGAGCCATAAACTATGTCTCTTAGGGATCTTAGCAATTGGTGAGAGGTAGAATGCTTTTGTTTAAAACTATTTGGAATGGAGGTATGGCTTTTGAGTCTGTTAAAAGAGTTCAGGAAAGATGTATTAAGATATATTTCAATACATAAAATGAGTGTATTTAAAAAAAGAAATTACATTAATTACAGATGAAGAAGAAGATAACGAGGATAGTTTCTTGTTGTTTGATTTTCCTAGTGAATACACCTATTTGAAACAAAAATTAAAGCTCCTCTCTGCTGTTGAATTTGAATTTTCTTCATTTTTAAATAATAAATATAAATCATTCAAAATTCTGAACAATTATCCCTCAATAAAAAAGCGTTTATTCATTACACACCAGTGTGTGTTCATCCACGACAGTTGAACGACTGTTTTCCTTTGATTGCAAATTTTTATACATTCGCCAACTAGAGATTTATTGCCTAATTATTTGTTTGAAAAATTATTCATTATAAAAGGAAATTCCAGTTTTTGAGTTTGACATATTTTTATCTCATTATATATTTGAAGTATTTATACATGAATATTACAGTCACTTATTGTTATACAATTTATAAATGAGCATGACTGTCAATTATTAATGTATTGTAATTGACAGTTACAATATATGGTTGTAATAAGAAATATAACCAAATTATTGTATTTACTGTATTTTGAGTATCTGAAGTATTTTAAATACGTATGTATTTAGTCAATCAAAACCTAAGTATTTAAATACTAAATTTTAAGTAGTTTGCCTAACCCTAATAGCAGTATCATTTACGAACAGTGTAAGATTCGAGTCTCCTAATGTAGGAATGTCTAAGAAATAAATATTGAAGAAGAGCGGCAATAGTGGAGAACTTTGACGTATCCCTGTTCTTATTTATTTAGTTTGTGAAAGTGCTCAGTTTACTTAAACTCTATACATTCAGTCTGAAACAAAAACTACAAAGGTGTCAAAAGTATTGGAACACCTTAAAATCTGAGAATGTGATTAAATTTTACATAGAAAAATAAATATAATACAGTGTCCCACCAACTCTGGACCATCCCCATAACATCTAAACGGTTCATGATATCGAAGTGCAGTTTTCGCTCAACAATGCGGAATCATGGGGCAAGTAATATGCCGTAGAGAAATCATCTGTAATATTTTTAGTTTACGAGAAACTTAACAATCTTTGATTTTTTAAATGTAACTATGCATTTTTCTCGTCACCATAAAAAGAGGAATGCAATGATGTATCATATGTTAGTATTCTGATAGTAATTTGAGTACAAAATTAGACTTTCTGACATGTGATTTTAAATTAAACAGACAATATTTCCTGTAGCAGCCCTTCCAACAGACGCCTGAGGGCAGGGTTGGGCAAAATACTTGAAAAATGTATTTCAGATACAAAATACAAAATACTTTCACAGAAGTATTTTAGATACAAAATACAAAATAGTATTTTAAAATACTTTTGAAAATACAAAATACAATCAATGGTGTTTTACACATAATAACTTCTATTTTTTTCTACTTCTCTTTTAAACAATCACTCACGTTCAATAAAAGATCACATCATATTTAAAATTTTATTATTAAAAATATATAACATTCTTTATACAAAAATGTTGCATATGAAATTTTCAACCCATTTCAGGTATCCGTATGGGTCATCCATAAATTACGTAACGCTAAAGGGGGATGGAGGGGGTCTGAGGCAGCATTACGCTGCTTTACATAGAGATAGGAAAGTGCGTTACAAGGGAGGGGATTTGATAATACTCGAAATTGCGTTACGCAATTTATTTCAAGTGTGAAAGGCATCTTGTCCATGTTAAGAGCCGAAGGGATACTTGGAGTTTAAAGATCTCACAATGAGTTCTTGGGAGGTGATAGTTTGGGACAAATATTGCAGGTTATAGACAATAACCAAGATGCCTTTCAGACTTAAAATATGAACTATATGATGATATATAAAATATATCTAATGAATACTGCGGATTTTTACTTTCCCGTATACGTACGTATATACGGAGTAATATACGTAGTATAGGGAAAGTTATGTAATGCGGCGGAAAATCGATTTCAAGATTTCAATGGAAATACACGTTTTGAGGTCCCTTGATACCGAAAAAGTATGTATTTTCAAAACGTCCGTCGGTCCGTCCGTCCGTCCTTGAACAACACTAGCGCTTAACCATACGTGCGATTTCTTCTAAAATGGATATACCCCGGTCAATCTGCTTCCACTCGAGGCGCCGCGACTTTGGAAAAGATTCTTCAAAATTTGGGGGTACTTTACATGAAGTCCCCCGGACATTTTCAAAATTTTCTCAGAAACGGCTCCAATTTTTTTTTCTTTAAATTTCTTGTAATGATAGAGTAAAACACACTTATAAAGGTGGCATAGGTCTCATTTCCAAGGTTAATTCACGAATTTTCGAAAATGCAAAAGTTTGGATTTTGTTCGACGTCTTCCTACAACTACATAATTAAAAATAGAGATTTTTCCTCCAAATAAAATTTGTTCTCCAAAGCGAGTTTTTTTCATTAAGATCATGTATATTTTTTTGAAAATTGTATATTGCGCGAAATATTCGCAATTTTAAAAAATTACAAAAACAAGATTTTCTCAAAAACGACGCCAATTTTTTCTTTGAACTTTTCGTGTGGATATTGATAAATATGGTCTACTACAGACCTGCACAGCATTTTGCACTTTCATTGATCTCAGGAGCTGCGTGCGGGCAGGGACCGAATACCGAAATAATAGCGGTAAAGGTATTTATACCGGTATAGAAATACCTTTACCTATATTATACCTTAATTCAAAATACCTTAAAAATAACGGTATAAGACGTCAAATACCAATATTTTTAGAGGTATTTTTATACCGGTACAATACCTCTATACCGGTAAAATACCTCTGAATAGAGGTATTTTACCGGTATTTCTCATGAAAATACCGGTAT
>JAHLJT010009436.1:250034887-250115400 GCA_031308135.1 Acheta domesticus | reverse complement strand
GAACTGTGAAAAGACAATAAACAGTTAACAACGAAGATAGTATATCGGGACGAGAAAGTCTGAACATTACCAATGCCACCATAACCAAACGGAATTAAAGGTAAGACCAGATTCATTACCGTTTCAAACTCTGAAGCATTAATACACCAGTGCGGGAAGTGAGGTTAGAAAGATACGACCAGAAGTGACAAACAAAAACAGAGAAAACAGAACAACGAGATAAATATGACACAAACTAAATACACGGACAAAGAAGAGAATAAGAGTAAGGAAGATAGCACTCAATGCAACATCTGCAACTTAAAGGTTACAGAAAATGACGAAGCGGTGGAATGCGAGTATTGCAACAGGTGGCAACACAACAAATGTGCGGACATCACAGTCGGCGAATTCCAGATGCTCAAACGAAGCAGATGCAAACTAACATGGCTATGCCACTGATTGCAAAACTGCAAATAATTGCAAGAAACAACAACAACATAAATGAAACACCAAACAAACCTGCAATGAGCTAACAGGAAATTAGACAATATCAGTGAAACACTGATGCAAAAAATGGCCCTACTTCTAGAAACTCAACTGCAACTACGAGACAATATCGTCATCTATACAACACGTGCAGACAATAGCACCTATACATCCGTAATAAACAAACAGGAAAAGCAGCCATCAGAAAGGAAGCAGAGCCCCAGATAGAAAGCAAACAAAAGAAGAATCGGATAAAAGCTCCCAGCAGGAGACAAATATCACTAACATCACATTTACGAAGACACAGGCACCCCGTCTCAGACAACAAAAGGGGAAAACAAAAGAGAACGCAGTAATAATTGGAAACATGGCGGAGGCATCTGGATATTCAAGCAGGACAACGCAGAACATGGCTATACATTGGAAGACTTCACGAAACAACCACGGCGGAAAAAGTAAAAGATTATGTGCAGAAAAAAAGGGATAAATATGGAGTCGTAGAATGTGAGGAGGTCGACACACCAGGGAAGCTAAAAGCATTCAAACTCGGCATACCACATGATGAACTAGATATCATTCAACAAGGCAGAAGCTTGGCCAACGAGTGTACTGGTGAAGAAATACATTTTGCGTAGGTTCGGACGAGAAGGCTCAAGACTTTAAAGAACAAAATCGTGGGAACATCTCCTGTGGAATGTAGAAGGGTTGGAAAGCATAAAAAGAAACTCACCTCCTCAACATACCAACTCACGACACATTAATACTAACCGAAACATTTGCCACCAAAGAAATAGATTTACGAGGATACTATGGTACTCACAGCCTAGCAACGCAAGGAGAAGCAGGAAGATCCAGCGGTAGAGTATCCTGTTACTTCAAGCCCACATTAGCGCCAATAAGGAATACTACAAAGACCACAAACACCATAACAGTCCAAACTAAACTATTCACAGTGATAGCAAGCTACTATCAACCAGGATTTCAAATAGAAAATATAATAAAAGAACTAAACGAAGCTCTAGCGAAAGCAGAAGACAACCCAATTTTACTTGCAGGAGATTATAACTGCCGCACCGATAAAAGATCACACAAAACGGAGCTACTATTAGAGTACTTACAAGAAGAAGGTTTTGAACTAATAAACAATCCTAAACACCCAACGTACATATGCACAACGGAAGCAGCACAATAGTCCTAGTATTCCTGAACTCAAGAATGAAAGCAATGACTAAATCTATGCAATCAACCATCATACAACTCCCGTACAGAAAACACCTACCAGTACTCACAACGATAGAAACAAAAACTATCACAAAGCCAAACCCAAAACAACCATAAGGGAAATAGGAAGACAACTGGAATCTGTCAAAAGTAGAGAATTCCAAAACGGAAATAAGGAATATAAAAGAAATAATTAACGAAGGGAAAATCGAAGAAGCAACAACGCGGATAGAGCGAATAATGAAATCAGTCCAAGTACGACACAACACAAAAGAAAAGAAGATCCAAACCATGGTTCGATGCCGAATGCCACAAGGAGAGGCAGAAGGTCCTACAACATCTACACAGATTACAAACATAGAAACCGCTCTAGACACTCGTATTCTACACTCAAGCAAGACGGAAATACAAAACGCTTCTGAGAAGGAAAACAAGAAAATCACACAGAACAAGAGGCTCAGAAAATCATAAATTTAGCGGAAACCAACCCATTCGCAGCCTCTCCAGCCACGGAAGACGTTTTTCACTCAGGCAATTCAAATGAAGGAATGTGGAAGAACATTTCAAAGCCATTCTCAACACGAGAAACACAGAGCAAGCATACAACACAAGAGAAAAAAGTCCAGAAAACTTCTACCCAATAACAAAGGACGAGGTAACAGAAACAATACAAGGATTAAAAACCGGGAAAGCGGCCGGACCAGACGAAACGTACAACGAACATCTAAAGAAGCCATACACGTATTAGCAGGCACATGGAGGGAACTATTCAATAAATGCATAGAAACAAATCAAATCCCCAGCAGCTGGAGAACATCTATCATCAAATTAATTTACAAAGGGAAAGGAAGTGCACAATCCCCTGACTCGTACAGAGGAATAGCCCTGAGTAACACCATCGCCAAAGTTTCACAAAAATAATCACTAAAAATAAAGACCTAAAGAAGTTGACCACCTAATACCAGAAGAACAATTTGGATTCCGGAAAGGAAGATCAACACTACAAGCCATCTCCATTCTGCAAGCAGACATACAAGATGTCCTCAGGACACCCAAAGGAAAACTTCATACAGCATTCATCGATTACAAGCAAGGCATTGACTCCATAGTTCGCGAAAATATAAAAGGAAAACTGGAAGAAATGCTTGGACCAGAAAACTATCTCGCAACCACCACAATAAACATGCTAAAACACAACACCATAACCATAGACAATAACATTGAAAGATCTAAAGCAGTCACTCAAACTAACGGGGTACTACAAGGAGACCCCCTGAGCCCCCTATTGTACAACATCGCAACAGCTGATATAATACAAGCGGTAAACCACAGAAATTACCAAAGCATACCTCTATGCCGACGACATGGCCTTATCCTCCAAAAACCACGAAGATCTACAAAATAGCTTAAACAAACTCGCAACATGGGCCGAGGGAAAACGGACTGAAAATCAACATCTGCAAAAGCGCACTAATGATTTTCAGATGAGGGGGAAAGGTAGCGGAGAAAGAAAAGCTTAAGATTGGATCCGAAAAACTCGAAGTAGTTAATGACTACAAATATTTAGGAATTACCATGCAAACATCAGGAACCACCTTCAACAAGCATGTAAAACAAAAAGCTATCGCCGCCATAGCTGCAATGAGAGACGTCAGACAAATTAGAGAAATATCCCTAGAAACGGCAATGAAAATTTTCAAAACAAAGATAATACCTATAGTAACATATGGAATCCACATAATAGGAGAATACCTGAAACTAAGAGATCTAAAAGTACTAGAAAACATCAAGGCACTGTACCTGAAGAAAGTACTAGGCGTATCAAAATACACACCATCCAGATACGTGTATCTACTAACCAGAGAGCCCTTCATAATTGAGGACCTACGATATAATCTACTGCTACCATCTACCACAGCATACAACAAACTGCTAGCGGAAAGACAAAAGAAGAGAGAAGAGGTGGAAGAACTTTTCTACTGCACGAGTGCCATGATTGACAGGAGTTGGACAAAACCAAACCAGGAAATGAGAAGTGTAGTAAACAGATTAGCGGTGCATGGATTCCACCATAAACTCTGCAAGACAACCACATACCACACCGCCAGTGATCTATGCGTGTGCAAACTATGCAACGAAAAGTTGTACCAAGTATCATGTGCTTTCATGCAAGGAAAACAAAACAATTACGGAGCTCAGCTCCGAAGACTGAACTGTAAACTCCATGCACACTTGTGCGCATTTCTTAATTATTATTTAGCTTCAGTCATTTGGAAATTTGCAGAAGCACAGGATCACATTGCAACACAAACAGCAAAAACTCTTAAAGAAATGTGCCTGCCTAATACGACAAAATTTTGTAGAGTAGTAACTGGAAGATGCACCCAGAGGCCTCTAGTGACATAATCTCGAAATGTGTTTGGTTTAAGCGGATTATTCAAATTATGGGATATTTGCGGTGGCGCCTCGTATTCTGTGTACTAAGAAATATGTAACGTGCAGAAAGACCAACGTTTTGTTGATATCTCTCAAACTATAACCGTGTATTTAGGCAATTCCTCCCACACACCTTTAGGTGTAAATATTTTTAAGCATTTGCAATTGAAATCGATAATAAAGTGTTTTTTCCATTGAATAGAAGTCGTGACTGAAAAGTAAACAGCAACCTTACCCTAAAGCAAAATTGGAAGTAATTACTATTCAAAACTTCTCCATGGAACATTAATTGAAAAGTGTAAACAAGGGCACTAAATTGTACTTTACCTTTTAGCATCTTAATTTGTACATTTAGCTTCACAAATTAAGCACTTTGGAAGTTTTTGGGTAGACCTCATAACTTAATTTTATTTCTCAAAGCTGAATTTGGTGTAAAAGTTAACAAACACTTTCTACTAGAAAACCAAATTCTTCCTTTTCTATTTTCTCCTAACAGCAGATTGATTTTCCTCATGTAGGCTGAATTTAATGAATCTCATAACTACACATAAGTTTCTATCATTATGAATGTTAAGAATGTTTCTTTCACAAGATATAGAAGTGTTTTCTCTGACAAATCTTTCATGACGTTTCAGGTATTTTGATGTATCAATAATTCACACATATTCCTTTGAAAACTCTGATAAAAATTAAAAGCTACAGTATTTACTTAGTAAATGGATTTGAACTCTTTTCCGAGATTAGATATTAAAATGAACATCAGAAGTCTGTTTTTTTATAATTTCCTATTGTTAAGTATTTATACATAATTTAATGACTTTCATGCTTTTGAACGATACACAATACAAAAGGGATACAGATCTTTCCAAAAAGAAAGTTCATTTTCCAGATTGCAACTTGTATCACATTCTCAACATTCATTTTTCTTTTCAGTTAACCTATGTGGATGTGTTAATGTCAATCTAAATTTGATTACTCGTAGCAACCCTTCATTAATTATGGAAAAAATACTGCAACCACTCACATTCGCATACCCTCAGTCCAGTCATAAGAAAGACATATTCCTCTCACCAAATTTCTACAGGAATACTCGTAACTTCCATGGTCTAATCTTGCCACCTCCACCAAACAGGTATGTCATGGACAGGAGAAAAAAAAAAAAAAAAACTACTTTCATACAAAACATGAGAATGACTTAAGTTAAAATTTGTTCAGGGAGTAATGCTCTATAAGATCAACAACGAAAGCAACGAACTGGCAAATGCAATAACAATTTTTATATTTATCAACTACTATTTCAACATTCATTGCATAGACCATAACAGCAAGACCTTCTACTTCACACAAGAGAGACATACAAAACTTGCAACTTTACCTTACAAACAAAAGAAAATCTGGCTTCTGGCCATAATATAAAACAATTCATGTCAATGCTAAACAAAGAGGAGGAAGTTTATTTTCAACTGTAAACACAGGTTCACATTGAATGAGAAGAAGCATGGCAAACACTCATATGTACGACTGCACCAATAATCTTCAGGTCTGCAAGAAATCTGGAGTCCATCGATGCGTCAGTGAATTCCAGGATGAATTTTCTTTTAACTGTTTTTCCTTTGCCTCCATTGTTCCTGCACATGTAAGAAACAAGAGATCATTAAAAATGTTTTACTTTCTTTACTTAAAGTCATTATCTATTTTTTTTCCCTACACCATCAACAATTTGTTTCATTTCTTTACAGGAACTTTGTACACTATATGTCAACTAATTTAACATTTATCTAACTATTAACTTAATATTAAACTTTAAACTTAAGCATTTACATTACATTTATCAATTTATATTACTTCACCTTTCAGTTCTCTCAATGTTTATTGAGTACCCACTACTTTGGGGCTACAAATTTCACAACAAAAAATTGGAGAATTTAGTTACACTAATTTTCATCATTCAAAAAGTCAAACTGAAGTACATTCAGTAAGTATATATGGTTCATCCAAGGATAATCCCCCTTCCCACATTTAAAGATTTCACACTCATATAATTATTACTGGTAACAAAATTTGTTTTAATATCATTATGTTTGCATAACCAAGTCACAAAAATATATCATGTAGCAAAGTTGCAAAACAAGTTTCAATTTACTGTAAGTTAATATTGTACTTGTGATGCCTTTGTTTGCATGATTAATTTCATTAATTGATACTTCTGGGCACTTCAACTGCTATGATCATTTGTCCTTGTAGTGAAAGTCAGTGGCTTAGTTACAGAGGGGAAGGGGGGAGGGGGTCTCCCCCCCCGAGTGTCACCATGTTAGAGGTGACACCAATTAGAAAAATTTTATACATTTTGTTTAGAGTACATTGCATAGATTTGATGAAATTATAGATAATTTGCTGCCCTTAAATATCGAATGCATGTGCACAAATGTATGTTTTATAAAAAGCATGCATTTGTCATTAGTTACTCTTTGTTTTCGATTATTTATTTAAAAAATATGTTTTTCAATTATTCTGGAATACATACAGTTTTAATATATTATAAATAAATGTCATATGAAAATATATTTGTATTTTTAATAAATAATATATAAATAATTCAGTAACAGATATTTTTATATTAAATATATGGAGGGGTACCATTAGTTTTGCCTCGGAAGACACCAACTGAAGCTACAGGTGAAAAATTTAACCTGGGACAAAGAAATCCCATGCAGACATACATGTTGGCTTGTGGGGGATATCCCCTCTGAGAATCTTCCCCTGTGGGGTCACCCCAGCAAGGACAAGTTCTAAGTTCCCAACTGGCCTCCCAAAATGATTGGTAGAGTAGTGCATAGAATTATGTTTATGTAAGAGAAGAAAGACAATGGGAAGATCATGTGCAGTCTTCAGCCTTTTTATTAGGGTACTTCCCAGAATATTACCTGATAGTTTATTGGAGAACTTCTGTAAAACTACCAATCAGAGCAGCCAGCCTCTGGAATTCTCCTCTGGACAGTGACAGAATTTAATCTAGCTATATAGCTAGTATCAAAATCTGTTACTGCTGGGTCTCAACCTAGGACTTCCTGGTCAGAATATCTGCTCACACAATGGTAATGCTAGCTCTTAGCTAACTCAGTTTGTTTACTGTGATGAAATTAAGAGTTGTCAATGAAATTCATATTCTATTGTCAGTTTACTTTGTTTTATTACTTTTGTTGTTTTTTGTACTAGTTTTTATGGAATTGTTATGATTAAATTTAAGTTATTTTATGCCAATACCAAAAAATATATTAGTTTTGCTATTTTATTTGAAATAATTAAATAATTATTAAATAATTCCAGTTGTTTCTATGGGTTTTAAAAGTTGAAAAAAAATTAATTAATTAAAAAAAACAGGTGGGCTTTTATGACATGACCAAAATTTAACCAAACCCTCCCTCTCAGATAATGTGAGCTTCAAACCCCCCTAAACAATTCTCATCATCCTTCACCTCATTTATAAAAACTTAAAGTAAATTATATAACTTTTAAAACAATTTGCATCAATTTTATTTTGTTCTTACATCTCAAAATTAAATACTTATATTTAAATGTATATATTAAATGTATTAAAATTTCTAATAATTAATGAACTTTAATACTTGATATATGAATTAGAAACTGAAACATTCTTTTATACTCATAAAACTAGATTTCTGTAGTTTCTTTTTCTGCAGCTGACAACTTTGCTTTTGATAATGACAGAATTTTGTTTCATTTAACATTCAGTAAATAAGAAGAAATGAAGAAAGAGGAGGAAATTGGAAATCTATTGCACTGCTATACCCCGTTTTTTCATGAAAAACACAAAACCTTGAACCTAAACAGTGGCTTCTGAGGGTGAACATGAACTGTTTGTGGGAACAGGTGGCAAACATGAAACTAACTCCAGAATATTTAAAGGTCATAACTATCTGCTTTCTTGCATTTCTGTTGCTACTTCTAAAATAAACTCTACTGAAAATGTTTAAAAAATGTATTTTATCCTGCAATAGAGAAAAAATTATTGGAAAAAATTGATGAAATATTTACAAAAACACTAAATTATTTATTTAAATACAGATCTGATCCCAAATTATCACTCACTCAAATGCTCTGTGGCAAAAATTTCACATGGAAGTACTATTTTGAACAGGGAACAATCATACAAACAGACATGCATATAATTTTAGAGCACAGAACTCTTTCTAAAATTAGTTTATTCAAATACTTAAATATCAATAATATATGCCAGAGAAGGGAATGGTTAGAAATTTTTTGTCTTGGGTCCTGAACAATTTAGCTATACCACTCCCAACAGATTTTTAGCCCCGGCTGTCATTGATCAAATTTCTGTTAAATGATCTGAAAAATTTTGCTGCAATGCCCCCATCTCGATCAGGTTTTTGTCCAGTTTCCTGGATCCATTGAGCAAATGCTGAGATGGCCCCTTGTTTTGCTTCTGGAACGTAAATGTAGCTTCACTGTGCGCACATTTTGTTGAGCACTCCTTTTGCATATAGTTCATTTACCATTGAAATTGATTTTTTATAACAACATTTTTCAAATATTTTTTATTTTTCTAAAATAATTATTTTCTAAATTCATTTTTTCATTTTTTTTTAAAATTCTGGCCCTCAAGAAAATGTGCGCAGATAAATCTCTTTCCCCCACATGTCATATACAGTTTTTACTGTTTTTTGACAAATAAATAAATAAATGAGCGGTAAAAACATGAAAGAAATTCAGGGGCCAAAAAAAAAAAAAAAAAAAAAAAAAAAAAAAAAAAAAAAAAAAAAAAAAAAAAAAAAACACACACACACACAAAAATGATTGCTATGTTAACAATGAATGTAAAACGTGAACAATTATCAAGAAGTATTTGCATCACATTGTGAGTAGCACAGAGCCATCCTTGATAATCCTGATCAAAAATGGAATTCATTTCATCATTATAAACTGCAGGTTGCCAGGCCTGTTGTCTGTTCCTGTTTCCCAATATTCCGGGAGGCTTATACCTCCAGGTATTCCTGATCCAGCCATTTCTTTTGTAGTCTTCCCTTCTTACCCTTATTGGTTTGTTCTTCAACACTGCTTTTAGGGATCTTTCTTGTTACATTCTGTTAATGTGAGAGAGTCATTTTCTCTGTTTACTTCTACTATAATTTTTGCCTTTAGACTGTTTCTGATGTCTTCACTCCTTTATCTATTCTTATTTTTTTTAGCGTCACTTCTGCAAAAACATGCAGGACTTTCATTTGCATTGCCTCTAGTCTTCATTGCTCACAACTTTTCATTGTCCAGACATCCAAACTGTACATGAGGATTGGTTTAGATATCATATTAAGTATTCTTAGTTTGATCTCTTAAGTTATATCTTAAATTAAAGATTAATCTGTTGATCCTGTTGCTATTTCTGAAGTTTGTTTTCCATGTCGTCTGATCTCAGTTTAATTAGATTGCCCAAATAATTGAATTTAGCTACTTGTTCTATTATTTTCCCATTTATGTCAATTTGAACTCTTCTCATTTCTTTTCCTTGATACGCCATTGCTTTTGTCTTGTTAGTGGAAATTTTTATAGTATGTTTCTGTGCTACTTTATACATTTCATGTGCTGCAATTTGCAAGTCATCTTCTGATTCCATTATTATGACTACATCATCTGCATACAGGATTGTTTGGAACTTCTGTCTTTTACTGATATTTATTCCCTTTCTTATAGTTTGTTTTCATTCCTTGATTATAAGTTGAAAAGACATGTGACAAGTCACATCCCTCTCTTAACCCTCTGTTTGTTGTGAAAGATAAATTCCCATTATTCATTTTTATCTTCATCTGTGAGTCAACGTAGTGGCTTTGGATTCCTTTTCTAATTTTTATTGGTATGTTCTCTTCTTCTAGTATTTGCCACATTAATTCACAGTCTATTCTGTCATATGTTTTCTCAAAGTCAATTAATAGAAGGTAAGTTGGTAGATTCACTTCATTGCATCTGCCCAGAATTGTTATAATGTAAATATTGTATCTTTTGTGCTCCTTCTTCTGAATCCATTCTGTTCTTCTTCCACTGTATTAATTTATTCTCTTTCTTAGTATGTTGGCAAACGTTTTGCTGGTGTGGGTAGAAGCATTATCCCCCAATTGTAGGCTTAAGCCTACAATTGTTATGATTTATTTTTGCTCCTTATTTATGTAACTTTATAATGACACCTGCCTGCCATTCTTTTGAAGCTGAATTTTTTCTCAGACTTCATTGAAGAGTTCTATCATGTTGCCCTGGAGTTCTTCTCCATTATAGTTTATTAATTCCACGGAAATTTCATTTGCTCCTGGGCTTTTCCTATTTTTAGCTTTTACTAGCAGACTTTCCACCTTTTCTTTAGATATCTGTGACAGTATTTCTTGAACCTCAATAACTATGTGGCTCATCCTTGGGTCTGTTGTGTCCAGTTTACTTTGTATCTTCTCACAGTGCTCGTGTTATACAGATATCTGACGCTGTCTTGTACAGATATCTGATGCTGTCTTCTTCTAGTAGATAGGTTTTCAGCTTCGGAGTTGCTTTAATTTTCCTCTTTTTCTTTTTAATTTCTTGTGTGATGAATTTCAGTTTAGTTTCCACCAGGTAGTGGTCTGTGATCAGATCACTTCCTCTGAAAACTTTTGGGTTCTTTACTTTATCAATTATTATTATAATGGAATTTTTCTTTTTACTTGAAAGATAAATTGGTTATTCTCAAGTTGTTGAATCCATTTGAAAAGTATTGGAAGTCATTTAAAAAGTACTGAAAGTCATTTGAAAAGTATTTTATTGATTCCGAGGCTGAAGACAATCTAGACATAAAATATAATGAGAATGAAGACAGTCTGGACCTAAAATACAATGATGATGTGATATCAAGAGATGTAGATGATGTAAATGCAAACAAACAATAGACACACAAACAATAGACAATTAAATCATTTATTTGGGCATGGAAAGATGAGAAGTAACGCTGAAGGGAGGTTTTTAACTTTTAGAACAAAGTAAAAAATTTAATTTAAGAAATTAATTTTTATTTTACATACCCATTCTGTCTTCATCTTAACAGTCACAGAACCAATCACTTCCCATCCCAGAGGCTATTCGGGTATATCATTGACATCAACTGCAAACTGAATGACTTGCTCCTGGTAAAAGTTTCCTGCTAAGAATTCATTTGGTCCTATTTGTCCGTCATCCTGAAAACAGATTTTTTTTGCTAAAAATCATGACTTTTAAAAAAGGAAGAAGGCAGAATATCAATGGCAATAGCAGTAAATAATAACAATAGAAATAATATTAATTAATGTTATTTTTTTATTACACAGCAGACAGCTTATTTTTCTACAATCTAATTACATCATTTCACTTACAAGATTTGTCCCATAATAATAAGGCCTAATCAACATCTATAATACGTGAACAATTACAGTTACATTACATTTACTTTACAATACATGTGCATTTACATTTACAATTTTACTTTTGTTGTTGTGTGAATTGATTCTAACTTCCCCACTTACCCACTCCAATGTAACGTCTTAGAAGAAAATATTAAATAGTGTGGGAAAGAGCTGAACATTTAGGTACATCTGCATTAATAGGATGTTCTTGATTATTTAATGTTTATTTTAACTATGAATTCTCTGTTGAAGTTGAAACTTATAATGATTTCAATGAGATATTTTGGGATTCCCAACTGATGCATTGTGTACACTTGGGTCAAACTTTGGCATGGCTCATATCTGGAATGTGAGCCATAAACTATGTCTCTTAGGGATCTTAGCAATTGGTGAGAGGTAGAATGCTTTTGTTTAAAACTATTTGGAATGGAGGTATGGCTTTTGAGTCTGTTAAAAGAGTTCAGGAAAGATGTATTAAGATATATTTCAATACGTAAAATGAGTGTATTTAAAAAAAGAAATTACATTAATTACAGATGAAGAAGAAGATAACGAGGATAGTTTCTTGTTGTTTGATTTTCCTAGTGAATACACCCATTTGAAACAAAAATTAAAGCTCCTCTCTGCTGTTGAATTTGAATTTTCTTCATTTTTAAATAATAAATATTGTAATATACAAAATATTACAGAACAAACGCCGCGCTTTAATCTGGACGGTCGCGGTTACTAGGTAACGAAGGTTGTTGACTGGCTGGAGGGGGCGCTGGACGAGAGAGTTGGTGGTTGACTGGCATCCTGGTGGTAGCGGCGCGTATGTAAGCTGAATTATTTAAGTTGGGCATCGACGTGAATAGGGAGGATAGATTGTGGAACAATAGGGCAAGAAGTGAGTCAGCAAGAAAGAAGCAGACGACTTCGGCGACGACCGGCGCGAAGAGGGATTTTCGGCGCGGAAGTCAAGGGGCTACGAACTGCGGGGCCATCGTTTCACAACGCCAGACAATTTGGTACCGTGAACTTAATGCATACAATCAGTCAAGAGAATTTATATTGTTAATCCCAAATTCAATTTTTAATAAACAAAATTATTGTGGTGCTACGTTGTATGTAATTCCTTCGGGATATAAACAATTTCAGACTTCCAGGCTCCTCTGCATAGAGAGCATGAGAACCAAAGAACTGAGCTAGTAAATTAAATTGGATAAAATAAATCATTCATTATTTTATCACAATATAAGTCATTCAAAATTCTGAACAATTATCCCTCAATAAAAAAGCGCTTATTCATTACCCACCAGTGTGTGTTCATCCACGACAGTTGAACGACTGTTTTCCTTTGATTGCAAATTTTTATACATTCGCCAACTAGAGATTTATTGCCTAATTATTTGATTGAAAAATTATTCGGTAAATTTCAAGGACAGGGTTCGGCTCCTATTGACGCGCACGGTTCGGTTCCGAACGAGTCACTCGCGGCGTCGCCACAGTGTGCCCGGCCACACGGCCACGTGGCCAACGCACTTTCGTGTGGAATCGTGACGCTTCGCTACCCGTGTCCAAGTTGAGGACGAGGCTCGGGCCTTCGGCCCCCGCGTTAACATAAAACATCCTTGAGTCTGTCCAACGCATAATTACCAACGCATTTTATGCAAATACTCACCTTAAATGTCGTTGGGCGTATAAATTTTTCTTATAATTCCAAGGAAATTCTTAATTTTTTAGCTTCCACTTTTCCCCTTGATCCTTCTCCCTTTACTTATTTATTTAATTTATTTCAGATCGCTGTGAAACATCTTGGTCATAAGCGATCACTACTTTACAGTTTTACATAATAAAATAATACAGTTTCATAAACAAACATTACAATGAGAAATTTAGTAAACATTATACAACAGATATTTAGGGAACAATATAAAACTCTGATTTCATTCGATATTACAGATATGTGTTTTTTTGTTGCAATAAAGGAACTATTAAATATATTTATCTAATTTTGATTCGCATAGGAATTTAATAACTTTTTTACACTCTGGAGTGGAATTCAATAGAGAATGGATAACCGGATCAATTTTTAATTTTTTTCTGAGGTTAGTAGTAAAAGGACATTCCACTAATAAGAGGGATGTAGAAATAGCTTGACCACAATTTGGACAGGGAACTGGATTCGTCTTTTGAAATAAATAACCGTGACTCAAATTGAAGTGGCCAATTCGGAGCCTTGATAAAATGACCTGATGTTTTCTTTTAAAGTTCAAAAAAGAAGAGGAGGATCTAGTACTGAATTTCTAACTTGATGTAATTTTGAATGTGTTGATTTCCATTTCGAATCCCATATTTTTAATGCTGATGATTGAAGAAGTTTTTTAAAGTCTTGAAGAGAACCAGAGATGGAGTTATTGGGTAAAGGGAGTTGAGAAGCATTCTTTCCCTTTACTTAGTTTACGTAAATCCGCGAAAAATAAACCATTGTAATTCTCCATTACACATTCGCACCACACCGCACAATGCACAATGCAAGCACAAAGGCATTTTCCCGCTTCCTGAGTGATCCGTTCTCGTGGTCCGCGTGAGTGAACCATGCGCAAGTGAACCGTGCGCCGTTGTTTTAGTGAGCCGAACCCTGTCCTTAAAATCAGCCAATTATTCATTATAAAAGGAAATTCCAGTTTTTGAGTTTGACATATTTTTATCTCATTATATATTTGAAAGTATTTATACATGAATATTACAGTCACTTATTGTTATACAATTTATAAATGAGCATGACTGTCAATTATTAATGTATTGTAATTGACAGTTACAATATATGGTTGTAATAAGAAATATAAACCAAAATTATTGTATTTACTGTATTTTGAGTATCTGAAGTATTTTAAATACGTATGTATTTAGTCAATCAAAACCTAAGTATTTAAATACTAAATTTTAAGCAGTTTGCCTAACTCTAATAGCAGTATCATTTGCGAATAGTGTAAGATTCGAGTCTCCTAATGTAGGAATGTCTAAGAAATAAATATTGAAGAAGAGCGGGTGTGGAGAACGTACGTATATACGGAGTAATATACGTAGTATAGGGAAAGTTATGTAATTCGGCGGATAATCGATTTCAAGATTTCAATGGAAATACACGTTTTGAGGTCCCTTGATACCGAAAAAGTGTGTATTTTCAACACGTCCGTCGGTCCGTCCGTCCGTCCTTGAACAACACTAGCGCTTAACCATACGTGCGATTTCTTCTAAAATGGATATACCCCGGTCAATCTGCTTCCACTCGAGGCGCCGCGACTTTGGAAAAGATTCTTCAAAATTTGGGGGTACATTACATGAAGTCCCCCGGACATTTTCAAAATTTTCTCAGAAACGGCTCCAATTTTTTTTCTTTAAATTTCTTGTAATGATAGAGTAAAACACACTTATAAAGGTGGCATAGGTCTCGTTTCCACGGTTAATTCACGAATTTTCGAAAATGCAAAAGTTTGAATTTTGTTCGACGTCTTCCTACAACTACAAAATTAAAGATAGAGATTTTTCCTCCAAATAAAATTTGTTCTCCAAAGCGAGTTTTTTTCATTAAGATCATGTATATTTTTTTGAAAATTGTATATTGCGCGAAATATTCGCAATTTTAAAAAATTACAAAAACAAGATTTTCTCAAAAACGACGCCAATTTTTTTCTTTGAACTTTTCGTGTGGATATTGATAAATATGGTCTACTACAGACCTGCACAGCATTTGCACTTTCATTGATCTCAGGAGCTGCATGCGGGCAGGGACCGAATACCGAAATAATAGCGGTAAAGGTATTTATACCGGTACAGAAATACCTTTACCTCTATTATACCTTTATTCAAAATACCTTAAAAATACCGGTATAAGACGTCAAATACCAATATTTTTAGAGGTATTTTACCTTTATTCGACGTCTATACCGGTAAAATACCTCTAAATAGATAAATATTTCAGTAGAATCATACAGGTTTCGAAGGGAAACAATCTGACTTTTTACGCTGAGTTCTAACCGGGGGTCCTAGGGTTCGAGTCTCAACGGTGGCATATTTTCGTCGTGGGGGGGCAAACGCTCGCGTGGGGTCGCGAACGCGCGCGTGGGAGCGCGAATGCGCGTGTGGGAGTGCGAACGCGCGTGTGACGGCGCGAACGCGCGTGTGTGGGGAGCGAATGCGCGTATGTGGGGGGCGAACGCGCGTGTGTTGGGCGCGAACGCGCGTGTGTTGGGCGCGAACGCGCGCGTTAGGGCGTGAACGTGCGCGTGGAAGCGCGAACGCGCGTGTGGGGTCAGCGCGCGTGTAAGGGAACGAACGCGCGTGTAGGGGTCGCTCGCGCATGTGGGAGCGCGAACGCGCGTATCGCGCGCGCGTGTGGGAGCGCGAACGCGCGTGTGGGAGGGCGAACGCGCGTGTGGAAGCGCAAACGCGCGTATGTTGGGCGCGAACGCGCGTGTGGGGGGCGAACGCGCGTGTGTGGGGAGCGAAGCGCGTGTGTGGGGAGCGAACGCGCGCGTTAGGGCGTGAACGTGCGTGTGGGGCCGCGCGCGCGTGTGGGAGCGCGAACGCGCGTGTGTTGGGCGCGAACGCGCGTGTGTTGGGAGCAGACGCGCGTGTGTGGGGAGCGAACGCGCGTGTGTGGGGAGCGAATGCGTGTGTGGGAGCGCGAACGCGCGTGCGGGAGCGCGAACGCGCGTGCAGGAGCGCTAACGCGCGTGCGGGGTGCGAACGCGCGTGTGGGGGGCGCGAACACGCGTGTACGGGCGCGATTGCGCGTGTGTGGGGAGCAAACGTTCGTGTGTGGAGAGCGAACGCTTAGGGCGTGAACGTGCGTGTGGGGCCGCGCGCGCGTGTGGGAGCGCGAACGCGCGTGGGGGGCGCGAACGCGCGTGTGGAAGCGCGAACGCGAAACTATTTCCATTGAAAATACCGGTATAACCTTTATGGACGTCCATACCGGTATAGACGTCCTATAAAGGTATTTTACCGGTATAAAAGAATAAAGGTATTTTATACCGGTATGAAAAAATACCGGTATTTTACCGGTATTCAATACCTTTTCGGTCCCTGCGTGCGGGCAACTCGGGAGCAAATGAGAAAATCGATGAAGGGTGGGGATGAAACCCAATCTAAGAGTGGGGACAGTGGCGCCCCGTGCAGGGGGTTCAGTGGTTCAGTAATCAGTAAAATTCCATGAGATCAGAATTTTGTATTTCACCTGAATGAAGAGTTAATATGTGTATTTTATTGACTTTAGAGGGGTTCTTCAGATAAAATTTCTTCAAATATTCAGTTGAAAGTGCGAAGGTTTGATGCGCCGCGTCGTGCTTCCGCGCAGTGGATTTAGAGGTTCATAGCGGGCTAGAGAACCCCCCAGCGGCGTGAAATGAGGGCGAGGAGCGGCGGGAGGCAAGAGGGGCATATGGGCCGAATATACGGGCTGTGCGCTGGTCACCGCGCCAGCGCATAATCCGAAGACCACCGAAAGGTGCCAAAACTCTACGACCGCCACAAAAGCTTCTTTGTCAAGAAAGACCAAGAGAGTCAGAGACTCAGGGAAATTCCAAACTTTCTTCGCGTTCGTGCCAACCAAGTACGAAACTATTCTGTGTTTTATAAAACATATGCTGTATTTTCTTCAAAAAATGATATAAAATAGATTTAAACAATTAAAAAAACATGAGTTTGATGTATTGAGCAAATATCTGTTTGTCTTTTAGAGTTTCTAATTCTTTACTTCATAGTTATATTCAAAGGTTTGCTATTCTGATAGCTGTGACAAATGTTTAGAAATCTCTTTTGCTGATCGGTAGGCTGTGGGCCAGTGCAGGCTTCGTCTGGCTGACTGAACGACGTGAATTCGTACTATACGTGGATGTAAGTAATGAATGTTGTTGCGGTAAAGCGAATGAATACGAGTGTGTTTACTTTCGTACTCCAATTGAGTTATCGAGAACGATAACAGTGCTCCATTTTTCAAATAAAATTAGAATCTTACCACGTCTTGTGATCGAATACACATGTGCATTTGAGGCACACGTGCGGAATGAAGATTGTGATTGAAGATGAATAGTGTCTAGCCCCTTTTAAATATTAATTTTGTGAATATTAGTGCGGAAGACAAGTTACGAATTAAGGAACTGGGCAGACCATTTACCTGAACTAAAGTTAGAACAAAAACAAATTAGTCGAGGTAAAAACTTGTGCAGAACTTTTAAATGGGATATTTATAAGAGGAACAGCTGGTTATGCGGATGTGAAGTTACAAATAAACTATATTGTTTCCTGTGCTTGATTTTTGCTGTAAATAAGGATGTGGCGTGGTCAAAAACTGGAGTAGATGATTTGAGTAATTTGTCGCAAAAATCAAGAAGCACAAAGAATCTGCTACCCATAAAAACTCTTGCTTAGATTTTTCTGCACTAAGGAGGACGGACATCAGATAGCAACTTAGCAGTGCCTTCCTACAAAACTTTGAGAAACACAATGATACCGTTCGAAAAAATCACTACATACTTTCAAGAATCATTGACTGCATAAAGTTCTGTGGCGAGTTCGAACTTGCATTCCGTGGTCTTGATGGAACATCTGAGCGTTGAAAAGGACATAAATGAAATTAGAGGCTTTAATGAAAAAGTAACTGAGATATTCGCGGACAAGAAAGAAAGAAGAATGGACTTTCAGTACAAGCAGCACTGTTGTTGATTTATCTGCATCTTTAACAGGAGTTCTGTTGAAAGGTATGTACAAGAGCTATTATCTGTCTTCCAAAAATAATTGATTTCAATTATTAGTGCATCTTTCATAAACTATATCATTACTATTCTTCAATATTTTTGTTGTTGCTTATAGTATCGAAGACGATTGCCGTCCCTGAGGTTTAAAATTCGAATGTTTGTGAACCCCCTGTGATTAAGAGCACGCGCCGCCACTGAGTGGGGACCACCAATCAGGATGCGCAAATCGAAAGATAGCGCGTAAATTTAAAGAGTAATCGGCAAGAACATGACGGTCATATACAGTTCAAGTAATATTGTCTTTTGTATTATATTGCAAATGTTTGTTTTCGGTATATGACAAGGCGAAATATGAAACTACAAAATACATATTAGATTTCGACACCAAGTATTATGATTGCTTGTAGGGCTGATAATGTAATCCGCTTTGCTACCATGCAATCACAAATTTAGTGTTGTGCTAAACACAAAATTTTGATACTGAATTGTTTTGTTTGATGATGACAGCAATCAACTATTTTTCATTAACTATGTTTAATTGAATAAGACGGTTCTCTCAAAGCAAAAACATATTGTTCTTAAAAAGTCATGATTATTTTCTGTTCTAGTTTCTGACATAGAGTCGTTTACGAGATCGTTTAAAAATATAAAGCCCTTTGCATTTTATTTAACCAACACCCACGATTACCTTATGATTGTCCTTAGCCTATCGTCACAGAAGTTTGCTCGTTGATCTTTTTTATTCAGTTTCGTAATGGGGGAAAATGGTTACAAATGTGCTATTAAACATTACACTTCTTGGAATTGCCACTTGTTCTATTTTTATATCCATCTTGATGTGAGAGATTGCTCTCATGATTTTTTTCTTTTTTTATGATTCTTTTTTATTTTAGCAGTAGCTATAGTTAGTTTAGTTAGTATAGTTTTTATTTTAGCAGCAGTAGCTATATTTATTTTAGTGCTTATTTTTTATGTTCTTTTTTTATGATTTTATGATTTGGAGATTATAACGTTCTTGGTGAACAATCAATTATTAAATTGCAATTTTGGTTAGAGAGAATTAAATAATATTTTTTTCTTATATAGCGTATATTTTAAAGCTATTGCTTTAAAATAATGCTTATGAGTCACAATGAGCATGTTATTTTCTTTAAAAAAAATAGAAAATGAAAATACATACAGTGGTGGATACAAAGGTGGATATACAATAATGCACAGAACGTAAACAGTGAATTATGACCCTGGGAACTTGAAATACTAGACATAATCCATTTAAACAAATGGGCATTTAATTTTGAAGCATGGAGCATTGTATTAGTCGCCCAGGCATTCAATCTACGCGCCGCGTCGTGCTGCGTCAGATTTCTCCCCTCCCCGCAAAGCTTCCCAACCATGTGAATAGGACAGAGACTGGAGAGACATTGATAATCAGTGTTAATGGAGGATTACTCCTTAGTGCGCTCAATGTCTTCTAAGGGTTTAGAAACGCGTTGCATAAATGTCGACGCAACAAATTAAAGAAAACAAAAACAAATCCGTAGAAATGCAGTTTGTTATTTATGTCGATCCTCATTCAATCCATGAAGGCTGTCAAAATCGTATCTTCGGCCCAAGCACTTGTAACTTTCTCTCAGTATAATTTCTACCAACAGTATCACTCTCTATCAGCATCTGAAGGGATGGTCTACTTCTTTTATGGTTTTCTTTAAATTCCCACTTGCTATGAAAGAATTTCACCTACTAAATTCCGTACATCAGTAATTTCAGCGTCCGTATTATTTCCGACTTTATCTTCATCACTTGCAGCACCATTATTTACGACACGAGGAGAAGGATACGCACCTTGAATAATTCAAGAATTTTGCCATCCCAGCTCTTGAGGAGCCAAAATATCTCAAATACTAAAAGAAATCCAATTTGAGAACATCATTCATGACGAATGCAATGTGCTTTTCGTAGGAAGTGTACTTCTTTCGGATGCAAATGCAACGTACACCTGCAGCCAAAAAACTATTTTGTGCAATCCCAAGCAAGGTGCTAAAATGATCAATTTAAAAATATTCAGAAAAAGCTCAATATTATCCGAATTATCTGTAATAACATTTGAATCCAAATAGTAAGTAATGGGTATATTAATTATTTTGAAATATGTGTTGATATTCATGAGTTTTTTGTTTATTAGTGGTCGCCAGTGTTATTGGCCAATCCTTCAAATGATATACTTTTCTATTTTCTTGACAAAAAATTGTTATTTTTCTGTTTATGTAGTTTATTACACTGAAAAATGCATTATTAATATTGATATTACAAAAAATACAAAGAATTATGTTCTATGCAAAAGTTACCCTTATCGGCCAAAGTATAAAATTTCATTAAAACAATAAAAGCAATGCAACATGATTTGGAATTGAAAATTTCAACATCAAAAGCCATTGCAATGTTAGATTTTTCCATTTTTTTAAAAGTGTGAAAAGTTTTTGAATTGCGCTCATGTTTACATTAAAGTCCTATTTCCCGTATTATTTCTCAAAAATAAAATAGTGCTTTGTAAAAATAAATCTTACCTGGGCAGTAATCACCAGAGAGTGCAAACGGAATGTTTCATAGTCCAATTTACTGTCCACGTGCAAGATGAAGTTGGCTGTTTTACAGCCTTGTTCCTGTACCCCAGATAGATGGAAGCTGAATTTTTTATCCTGTAAATAATACTGAGTACTAATAATTTATTCAATAAAATACAATTGCGCAAAATATGAAAGAGAAATTACAAGTAAAATTGATTATGTGTTATGTTGCAATGAGATAAATATTTTCAATTATAAGAATCTCATGTGAACTTGAAATATTTTGGAGATTGTCATTCCAGGAGTTCGCGTGGAAGGGTACTCGGAATAATTCCTCCACTCAGACCATCAAAATTCGCAATCCGCTTGGTATTTCTCGTATACGTATGTATCATGGAGCAATACGCGTAGCAGACAGAAAGTTATTTAATGCTGAGGAAAACTGACATTGAGATCATAATGGAAATATTTGTTTGGGGGTCCTCTGTCTCCGAAAAAGTGTTTTTGAGGCAGCCACTAGAAAAAGCGGTTACTTGAAGGACACGCACAGGGTGCTGAAAGCTCAAAATTTTATACATCAGAATTATAAACGGATTTTTCCGTTACAAGAAATCGTTCATTAAATGGCAATTTATGTCACATATTACGACATATTAGCCGCTTACAGCCCGAATATTTGCATCACAACTTACTACGTCATAAATGCGGGAAAATTCACCTTTGAAATTGAAGAAGGCTCTGGAATTGTACGAACTCACAGTAACCGAACAATTTTTATTATCTCTTAATGAGATACAAAATAAATCCATTAACTACAAAATTCAATTATTATATCATGTTAATATTAATGGAACTGTTTGTAGGGTTTTTGAAAGACAATGAAGGAACAGACTCAGTATATTAAAAGTTGTAGTTACGGTACCAGCAATATTGTTTTTGTCATGTCACAATTCTTTGAGATACCTTAATTTATTCTAAGCGCACTGTACACTATTCTAAGTCAAAATTTAATAAAAAATCGTAGAGCCGTTTTAAGGAAAACGAAATAGGTGTTCATTTAAATCATTCTGGGGATAAAGGCCTATTCCACTACAAACCCTATTTCATTAGAACTTTTCAATTATCAGCAGTTCGTTTGAGGCAAATACATCTTCTATTCGTGGGGACGTGTCTAATTGTCAAATCACGCTTGTAGGTACTTTTATTTTTAATTCAACTCCTATGTAGAGAAAATGGTGGGGGGAGAGTTCTAGAGCTCATGAAAAATGTGCAAATTATTCTTCTCCTCCACAAATCAAATGTAGCTTTTTAAAAATAATGAAATAAAGAATGAAAGAGAAAGAAAGAAAAAAGAAAGAGCGAGAAAGAAAAATCAAATTTTGGTAAGCATAGAGGTAATATGCCCTCTTTGCTATAAGGGTAATTCTTCCAATTCACTCTATTTATGAGTCAAAAAATCTCTATGGGCGAGGATTGAAAACATTTGTGTGTACTTACATTCACCAACATCCTTGCGTAACATGCTCCTCCGTCAGGATCAGTCACTACAAACTCGCACTTAGTGGGGCCCGTATACTCTTCCTAGAAAGTAAGCGAAACAACAAATTAGGCGCGCGTGTAATATCATGCGTTAGTTTATATGCATTACGCATCACACAATTACGAAGATCCTCATCATAGCTACAAGCTCAGAACAAGTTTTATTGTGTGTTAAAATGTTACATGTAAATATATGTTCTGTATTTTACATTGTTAAGTCAGCCGTCTGGCAACTGGATGTCACGTGTCAATCTCATCTTTTATTCGGAATCGCCTGCAAGTCCAAACTGGCATTAGCATTTTCAGAATTCAGACGGCTCTCAACTGCCTCGCAGCTTCCTAGAATTTCCCACGAAATGATAGAGACTGTACAGCCCAAAGCCATGCAATGATTACATAACTCAAACTACTCAATAATTTAACTATATAAAATTCATTATAATTTTAAAGATTCAAATCTCTTCACAGCCATGTAATTCATTTTAATTATAACTTAGCAATACCTTACTTTCAATTTCATCAACATTATCTTAGGCGACCTCTTACTGGCCATTCTAAAAATCAGAGCGAAGCATACCTCGCGACTTCTGCGACGGGACGCTTCAAATCAGTCAAGCTCCATGTGGCTCGCACTCATGTTGCACTATACTCACATATTCACATTACAATATCCGAAGTATAATTATGTGTAAGATTTGTTTTCATGTGTTATTCTAACAAGTGTATTCTACGATAAACTATAAGTTATAAGAAATAACTATAAACTATAAGAAACTATAGATAAACTATAAACTATAAGAAAATACCCTAAAAATTCAACATGGCGGAGTTTCGACACTCCCAACCTCATCGAAATGAAACGATAGCGATGCAACGTGTTTAAACGTACGTAGATTGCCTTCAGGAATGCAAATTTGCTGAAATCATTTTATTTATGTTGTTTTATGACTTATAAATCGCAATAAGCGTACGGTAATATAATTTCATTTATAATTTTCACATGAAAACAAAATATTCACACTTTTCATAATTTTGTTTAAACTGAAGACTATGTAAAGAACAAGGTAGTACTTGTAGTAGAATCTTATTTATAATTAAACTAATAATAATGCCATATTCAGAGGATTTATGGAATAAAGAAATTTTAATTTTCAAGCAATACACAGTGTAATGAAATATAATTATTCTTCACTGAACTAGAAATATCTTTATCATAATGATTTTATACATATAACATCAACACGGATGTGATAAGAACTTATCAAAGGAACTTATCATTGAACTGACATGATAAATGTTTGGTTTCTAGACAAAATTAAATAAACCAGATATACGATTTCGATATATGAGTGAATATCGCCTTTTTATCGACTTTAGATATCGATCTTAGCTATCGACCTTAGCTGTTGACTTTAGGTATCGACTTTAGATATCAACTTAAGATATCTAATTTAGCTATCGACTTCAAATATTGACTACACATATCGACTTTAGATATCGACTTTAGCTATCGACTTTAGCAATCGACTTTTGCTATCGCCTTTTTATCGACTTTATCTATCGGCTTTAGCTTTCGACGTTAGCTATCATTTTTAGCTCTCGATCTTAGCTATCGGCTTCAACTTTAGATATCGACTTTTGATATCGATCTTAGGTATTGGCTTTAGCTATCAAGTTTAGATATCGACTTTATATACCGACTTTAGAAGCGACATAAGATATCGTTTTTCGATATCGATTTTAGCCATTGACTTTAACTATCGGCGTTAGGCATCGACTTTCGATATCGACTTAAGCTATCGATTTAAACTATCGACATTATTTACTGACTATAGATATCGACTTAAGGTATTGACTTGAGATATCGACTTTTGATATCTACTATAGCTATCCACTTAATTTATCGACTTTAGCTATGGACATTTGAACTCGACTTTAGATATTGACTTTAATATCGACATTAGATATCTTTATTGACTTTGCTATTGCCTTGAACTATTTAGTTTAGCTATTTAATTTAGATATCGACTTTAGCTTTCGACACTAACTACGACTTTAACTATCGATTTTAGCTGTCGACTTTATCATATCGACTTAAGCTATCGACTTTTGATATCGACTTTAGATATCGATTTTACATATCGACTTTAGGCATCTATTTTAGAAGTCGACTTTAGATATCGATTTTATATATCGACTTTAGCTTTTGCTTTTACATATCGATATTAGCTATCAACTGTAGTTATCGACTTTAGCTTTCGTCTTTAGCTATGGACTTCAGCTATCGACATTAGAAATCATCTTTAGATACCGACTTAATATCGACTTTAACTATCGACTTTAGCTATCGGCTTTAGATATAGATTTTAGCTACCGACTTTAGAGATCGACTTATCTGTGGAGTTTAGCTATTGTGGCGAGCCACCATTACTCCACACCGAAGGTTAGCGACTTGTATCGGCAAGCATAACATCTCGACGGCACAACCTCCAAAAAGTGCTGCCGCATGCAAGTGAGGGCCAATATATACGGGCCCCGCGGACCAAGCAGGCCAGACGGGACCATGCGGACCAGGCGAGTCCTATGCGAGTGACATTTGGGAGTCAGAGGCGTACATGAGAACCGTGAACGACCTGCACCAGGACACCAAGAACGCTCTTCCATGATGACTCGTTCGCAAAGCTCCGCCGCCGCCGTCGCTGCTGTCGTCTTCGCCGCGCCTGGACCACGGAGTAATGGGGTAAGAGGCCGCCACGTCTGAGCTCGACTTCCTATACATTCCCTCATCTGATTTATCGTTCCTCCCTCTCTCTCTTCATGTAACCGTAATAAATGGTGCATTGTTTGGAACATGACTTCTTCATGAGGAAACTGCCCTCCCTTTCCCCATCTCAATAAAGCCTCCAGATCAACCACAGTACTCCAAAGTGACGCGCTGCCTCAGGAATACGCTGGAATCAGCCAGCTCCGATGGTGGCACGTCACACTATCGATTGATTAAATTTTGTAGTTGGACAGTCTGAACGCATTTCATTAAGAGAATGGTGCTGGTCCCATGGTTGAAAACACTAATTTTCCGAAAATTGAAAAAAAAATTTTTTTGTGTCTTCCTACAACTACAATTTAGAAGATAAACATTACATTAATTTTATTCATTAAAAACTGATCTAAAAATATAATGTTGAATTTTTCAAAAACATTAGTACTTTGTGCGAAATTTTGTGCCAAATATGCTACGCAATGTTTATTTTCTTTAAACCGTTATTTCTTAAAAACAGCAAATTTTTTATTAAATTGGGACTTAAGATAGCCTAAAAACCGCTTAAGAGAATGCTGTTTTAGCACTACTAATTTAAATAGTAAAACATATTCACAGATATGACACTGAATTTTTTCGCAAATGATAGTATATTAGGAGTAAATATTAAACATTGTATTAATGTTAATAATACAAATAATTCGTATTATTAATACAAAAAGCATACTAAGTTGTACTTCTACTTTTAATAGAAGGGTCTAATTCGTTAAAAATTATTTCTGACCAGGCACAGAATTGCGTGAAGTATAATTGAGCTAAGATTGAAGACGTATTACGTAAATTAAAAACGTTACCTCCACCAAGCACGACAGAGGACTGTTAATAATAGGCGGATTGTCGTTTACATTCACCAGTTCCACAGTGACAAGACCAATAGAACTAGTTGCAGCAGGTTCGCTCAATCTGACGACAAATCGTTCTTCGCCTGCTTCATAGTCCCCGGGTTCAGTGGCTTGCAGGAAAATTGGATTTGTAGAGGAGCCATCATTTACAATTTTTATGCCCAAGGCTGCCCCTCCGGAAATTATTTTTGGTTCATCCGTTCCTGCAAGAAAAAATAACAAACAGTGCTTGATTTACAAAACGTGACGTCACCGAACGTGCCTCATATTAATTATAAATTCAATAGAAATAATTATATATTTATAATACAACTTAATAATTATACATCATACTTAACAACAATATTAGTAACAGTGGTAGCACTGCCTCAATGTGAATGTAAGACAAATAATAATAATAATAATAATAATAATAATAATAATAATAATAAAGTGTGCGACCAGCAGCGCACCATCATTGTAAGAAACTTTCTCTCAACTGCAGAGATAAATACCATTAAGGAGAATGTAAGAGCATCCTTGGGTGTTGAGGATATGAATGAGACTGATGAAGGAAAAAATAATGAAGATCCACAAGGTATTCAGGAATGGTCTGTGGAGACGAATTCTGATGAAACCTGCCCCTTAGTGTCTGAGCAACTCTCTTGGGCTGAGCATTACGAAGCCATGAAGACCTACTATCATGATATCCCCTTATCCTCCCGATCATGGATCCCGCAAGTGGGATATGGCCCCCATACAAATGCGGCGATGGGAGCAGTCAATAACTTGCTGAAAGTGGATGTAGAACAATCGTCATCACTTGAAGTGGTAAGCTATGTGTCTTGCGCAGCCCTTGCCGTTGCACAGGGACTTGGTAAACCTGTAAAGGATCAACTGAAAGCATCGACAGACACAGTTCAGTCCTCTAAGTCCACCAAGCCCCCATGTTTGAGGCGCATTGAATCCAAGATTGAAAGCCTCCGGCGGGACATAAGCACTCTGACAGCCTTCTTTACAGCTTCTGAGAACGCAACCAGAAAGGTCTCCAATGCAGTGAGGGCAATTGGTCGAAAGATGAGAATCCGAAGAAACCAGCCAAACTACGAGGAGAAACTTCGAGAGCGACTTGAGTACCTGAAACAGCGTGTCGCAGAGCTTGGGTGCCATATAAGAAGGTATCATAAAGCAATGAAACGCAGACAACAGAATGCTATGTATTCATGTAACCAGAAGAAATTTTTCAGGCAACTCAACGATTAAAGAAAGTCTCATTTGCTGGAGGCAGATATACCACCAAGGAACTGAGGATCAAACGAGACATTTTTCAGGGCGATCAAACGAGGCATTTTTCCTCGTTGCTTAAACTTGTAAAGTCCTTCAGTGATTCTATTTGCATGGAGTTCGGCATTGATAAATGCGCTGCAGTGCACGTGAAAAGGGGAAAATCCTTGATCCTGACAAACTCGTCCTGATGTCTGGCACCAATATCCAAGAACTTGGGCAAGAGGATTCCTATAAATATTTAGGAGTGCATCAACTTTTGAGCACAAGTGAAGCAAAGATGAGGCGTGATATTCAAAATAAAGTCCTGCAAAGAGTCGCTAAAATATGTAAAACTCTTTTAAATGGAAAGATCCTCGTATCAGCCATCAACACTTGGGCAGTACCCGTGACTGTCTATACATTTGGTGTTCTTCATTGGACAACAACTGCCGTGCAGGACCTTAATCGAAAAGTTAGGACCACTCTTACCAAGTACCGCATGCACCATCCCAACAGTTCAATGGCAAGACTATATTTACCTCGGAACGAAGGAGGTAGAGGTCTTCTAGATTTTGAGTCATTGTGTGCGAAGCAAATCAAAAATCTTCGCAAATACTTCCTCCAAAAAACGACGGTTGTGCATGAAGCAATTTGTGCCACGGACAAGAATTTTACCCCACTGAACCTGAATCTAGCGGAATCAGAGACCATGTATCACCAAAGAAGATAGGCTGAGTGAGTGGACCCAGAAGCGTTTGCACGGCAGGTTTCCTGCTAAGCTCAAAAGGAACGCTGTGAACGTGGGATCGTCAGTCTCCTGGCTATCAAAATCTGGCCTCTTTGCTGAGACAGAAGGCTTTGTCATTTCTATTCAAGACGAAGTAACTTCCACTCGCAATTACCAAAGGTATGTGATTGGGAATATGAGTGTAGAAGACCGCTGCCGCCTTTGCAATCAACCCGGCTGAAACCCTCCAACACATAACGGGCGGGTGCTCTGCTTTGGCACAAACAGAATACATGAGTCGACACAACGACGTTGATGCGGTAGTCCATCAAGCCCTGGCTGCAAAGTCAGAGATGTTACTGAAAGAGGTCCCATACTACAAGTTCAAGCCGGATTCAGTTTTGGAGACGAAACGGTGGAAGCTCTTGTGGAATGTTGCAGTCACCACTGATCGCAGGGTCGAAGCCAACAGACCTGACATAATATAGGTCGACAAGTTTTCACGGAAAGGGATTATAGTCGACGTAGCTATCCCTTTAGATCGAAATATAGCTGCCTCCGTTGCCGAGAAGAAGCGAAAATATCAGACCTTGGCTATTGAACTGATCGACACGTGGTGGTTAGTGGCTGTTGATGTAGTCCCTGTGGTCATCTCTGCAAATGGACTGATCTCTGAAGAACTAACTTCATCGTCTGCAAGGCTTGGCCTTAAAAACTGGCACATTCAGACAATGCAATAAGGCTGTTTTCCTGTGTACTGCACGCATCGTGAGAAAGTTTTTATTAATGTAGCTTCACATCGAATTCTGACCGCCCGAGTTTGCAAGCAAAGTAGGCACCTTGGTTCTCCAAAGGTCCCGGTGTCTGTTGTAGTACACCTCGCTAGGCGAGTGACTTACAAATCCATAATAATAACAAAGGAAGTTTTAGAAAAAATATGTTTAAATTGATATTTTATAGTTTTAATTGATAATTTTGTTACATACGTAGAAATGAGACAGTTAAGTAGAAAATAATTTAATTTTGAATTTACGAAAGTTGGACGTACTAAAAATCGATGTAGCCAAGTGTTTGTCCTCTATTTGTTTTTGTTCCCTATTAAATGCAACATGCCTCCCGCGCGAAACTTTTCAACGATTACATTTGTTTAAACAGAATTAATAGATTTGAGTGAGAAGCACTCAATAGCTAATTAAAATTTTGAAGCATTTTTATGTTGCAGTAATTATATTATTTAAGAAAAATCTCCCATATCCAATCCTTGCAACGTTATAAGTTGCAGAGACGTCCGAGAACGTTTTTGATTTCCACGTGCGTTTCGCGCTGGGCGAAAATAATATGTACTGTCATAGCCCGCTAGGCATAACAGTTGCATACTAGCATACTAGACATTCTAGCGGGCTATGGTACTGTCTAGTGAATCCATACTACAAACCACAACTTCCTGACGGTTTACAGTAGGGGGAGATACATGTAGAAACTCCATTTTCATAATTACATGAATGCAAGTAAAACCGCGCAAATTTTATTCCATTTCCAAACATTTCTTATAATGCTACGAGCAGAGGTGCCGTGGAGAAAACGGCACATTAAGAGATTCTCGTGTGCCCAGACAACAAATCATTTACTGAGGCGCCTTACAACTGTACCTCTTGGTGTCTCTTTAAAATCCCTTGAAATTGCATGGAAATTTAACTATATTTTATTAAGAAGTAAATAGAATAATACCGTCAGGCTTGTATGACAAACGCGTTAGTTCTATATTGCACTCTGTTCCTTCCCATATAGACAGTAGTGCATTAGTTTGGTATGGGGCTGGTTTCCATGTAACGTTCGCATTAGGATTCTCTGCTTCCAGGAAAAAGGGTAAGGGCCATTCGGGAGCAGCAGCAGCACAATTGGCCCGGAAGAACAGGAGCGCGCCTGAAACAAATTAAACAAGCATTTTAATGTCACTGATAGTTTAATATTAATTAAAACCAAAGATAGAGTTCAAATCAAATTATGGCATTTTTGTAGTTGTTTCGGACCCCTATGTAAAGTAATTAATTGCGGAATTAATTCGCGACAGGCGGTGCTAGTAAGTATTATTGCTTTTTTATTCTAATATTAATTTTATGTATCATTATCCATTACAAAAATAATGTCAGACACATTCGAAAATATTTTTTTTCTTTTCGGGGTATATAATCATTATGCAATGAAGTTATTACGTGTAGGCCAATATACGAGAACATCGTAATATTTTAGACACGTTATAAATTTAAAATAAGATGTGCTAAAACGTCTTATACTTTCGCATACTAATTAGTTCATAGCACATAAAAATGGTACTATACTTCGTTTTGATTAGGCTACATAAATAATAATTCAATAAACTTATAATAAAAAACTATTAGTGCTACAAAATGGGACAGACTATTTTTCCATATATTTGAGACGTAGGCAGATTGCAGACCCATCTCGCATAAAGTTTTTGTCAGAGGTTTTGCATGGGAGGATTGATGTGATACATGAGAGATTGGGAATGTTTCCCTAGCCAGAAACACAAATGAATTTCATTTGTCGTATTCATGGCCGCCGCGAGCTTCGAACCAACAGCTGTTGGTGTCCACGTACTTGGCCTCACCTCCATACAGCCCCTGACTTATGAGGTTGTATCGTTGTATCTCAATGACATTGCAACGTTGTATGTATCTCAATGACATTGAGTGTCATTCTTTTATATTATAATAGTATAAATAAAGTTACTTCCGTTTCATTTTTTCTCCCATTTGTGTACTTGAATGCCTAATCATGGCATCCTGTGGTCATATTTGGAACTGGCCGGTGGCGCTGTGACGCATACAAATCATGCACCCCATACTCTGGACAGTAATACTAGCAAGTTTGGTACTCGTACTATAATTTCTTCCTTTGTTATAACGTGTTCTGTACGGAAAGTTTAATTATAACCACCCGGTATATATTTTACGTTCTCTTTTTCTTTCAAGGCTCTTTTGTTCAGGTGTTGCCCAACCTGAAAGTGCTTGTGTAAACATAGGAGTTATTTTCAATATGAATAATTTTATTGCTTTGTCGAGTGAAATTTGTCATAAATGTAAAATTTCATTCATAGCAATAACTGGTGTCGAGGTTCTCTCTTTGATTTGTTCTCTGAAGTTGGTTCCGCGAGTTGGTAGAGTTACACTTAAACACTTAAATTTGAGATCATTAATAGTCTTCTCGATAACCGTGTTTCTATCAACGAATCCATGTTTCCCTGCGAGCAAATGGCACATTCAACACGCGATACATTTCCATCAGGGGCGTCCTACGAAAACAGGCCTAGAGCAGTAGACTGAAGGGGCCTCTTATTTCAAATGAAAGTTCCAATCTCCCAGAATACATAAACAAAATTGTTTTCTCGACGCAACACTAATAATTTATACCGGTTAATTTTAATACATACATCAAATCTCTCAACAGCAACAATTAGGTTTTCTAAATTTCCAGTTTAAATTTACATATAAAGAAGTGCGGAAAGATGCGATGACCATGTGAGGAAACATTAGGGGAACATGCGGGGTTCATCCCAGAAAAATGAAGGTGAATCTATGAGAAATATGAGAGGAGCAATAAGTACGTGAGGACTTTGCAAGGAATACGAGGGCAATAAGACGCAAACGTGAGGGGAATATGTGGGGGATCATAGAGGGAAACATGCGTGGGGCAAGTGGAGCCCGAGGTATGTTTCTTGAGTAATATTCGCTATTATAAAAATAGTAGTGTTACAACACAACATAATTTCTTGCATTATTTCTAAACTTGCACCTTTTCGAAATTTCGAAAGTTCTACGAAAATGAAACTTGAGCCATTTTTTTCATTAAAACATTTAGTGCGGTTTCTGAACAAAATTATAACGTACATTATTTCAAAAAAATGGCGCGAAAATTAATCGTTTTTTTAATTCATCGTTTTTAAAGAGATAATTTTTTTAGAACAGATTTCGTTTAAGACAAATAGCTCTATCTTCTGTGGCGGCATATAGCAGTGCGTTAAGAAATTTATAACAAAAGCTTATTTTTGTACTCTCGGCCCAGCATCGCCCCAACCCGCCCGCCTCGGCCGGTCCGTGCGCCCACCCCACCCGTCTCGGCCCAGCCGCGTCACCACTCCGCCCGCCTCTTTGCTGTCAGGGTCCCATCCCTCCGACGGAACGCCGGCCGGGTGAGAATTTACAATACCCATCGTCAAAGGCCACTTGACGGACCCACTTCGCTGAATGCACCTTTTGTGTCCCGCCTCCGCCCTCCTCTAGGCGCGTTCCTCGCCTCCACGCCTGTCGCGCTAATTCAAGAAAGTTCAAACCCTTTGCCATGCAATAATTGCCCCCAGGAGATGCCACCCCCCGACGAACGCAGCTGCTTTTCGGTAAACAGAGATAGCGTTTCGGTAGAGAGAGATACTTTAGAAAAATTTTCCACGAATCCACGAATCGCGATTCTTCAAAATATTTCTGCGACGCAGTAAGGTCCGACCAATGACAGGTTTCCCAAAGTAGGTCAGCGAGCCCAGGATGAACTTAGGAGGGGGGCACAATCCGGAGAGGGACGGATTCCCGAAATCTAAAAAAAAGAAAGAAGACACTAGGGAAGTAGTCGCGAAGGAGAACACACGAGAGCATCGCCCGCGAAAGAGACACTGGTGAGGTAGTCACGAGCGGGTAAACGCGAGGGCAGCGGCCGCGAAACAGACACAAGTGAGTTACGAGAGAGCGCTTCATGCCTGGTCGTGGAAGCCGTGGACCAGTTTTTTTTGGTTCGGGTATTCGAAGTAGTAATAACTCGTTGCATAATTCACCGAACGAGCCGCGAATACCATGATCCAGCCTTCGGTCCGCGACCGCAATTAAACGCTCCCGTATCGCGCGTCCGAGTCGTAGTGAGGAACGAACCCGGACTCGTCCAGCGCCTTGGTGGGGAGGCGGAAGGGAGACCTTCGCGACCTTGGGGGCACACAGCGGCCGCGAGAAGGCGACCGCCCCCCCTCCCGTTTCAACATTGCAGCTCATCACCGGACAACGCTACTTGAAGACGTCGAAGCCATCGACCGCAACGGGGACACCCCAGCCCACGCCTGCGCAACAGATAAGACTTTTAATGCACGCCCGCGCTTTGGGGCGTCCCGCCGCGAGACGAGACGGAAAATATCACCGAAATTCTAAAGTGTTTTATCTTTCTCTGTTTTTTTGTTAGAGTTAAGCGCTGCCGCGCAATGGCATATTTTTTTATTATTATTGTAACAGAAGTGTAATTAACTTTCTTTTCTCTTAATTTTTTTACCGAGCTCAATAGGTAGGGTGTAATCCCATCTCATGGGATTTTTTTATGTAACTTCCCCGGCCATAGGTCGGGAATAAATGTATAATTTTGATTCACTGCCCAATTACGGCTAATCATTTTCAAAGTAGTCTGTTGCACCTGCACCTCACTTCCACTCACCACGCGAAGAACCGCGATCATGCTCTACCGCCCGGCCACCACGCGACGTTGCAATTCGACGCCAACGCGGGGCTCGAGCACGACGACGTTGCACTTCAAATGAATAGTGTTGGAACGTTAGTTTTGCCAGTTCTCGAAAATCACTCGCCACAAATAAGACAAAATGAGGTATAGATGAACGTAGTAGAGGTGATTCAGCCTCTTCTCTCACGTGAGCAGAAAACTATTATGCAGAGTTCTCTGCACGCAAGCAGAAAGCAATTTTTCGTTTTCGTGTTGCCTCCTACACTTACCGTAGACTTCAATTTGTGACTTGCATTTAAATGAAAAATCTTGCCGCCACTCTCTGGCTTCAACGAAATATTTTCACCCCCTTACATTTACATAAGTTGTCATGCAGTTGTCCATCTTCCAACGTTTTATCACAAAGAGCCCACTCCCTGCAAAGCATTATGCACACGTAATAAAACTGCAATATTACAGGTTCATATTATTTTACAATGAATTCGCGATGTGACATACTACGAGAATCTTTACAATTGACTGCCGATCTCGCGACAGCGCATAAGGTTGAGTTTTCGCTGAAGAGTCAGTCACACGCTGGTGCATCGTGTACAATATTTCACGTTCAGTCACGAGCCAGTTCCAAGCCGGCAGCGGTGCAGGTCGGACGTGCCAGCTGCTCCGCTCCGTGCATTATCAGTGAGACCTCGTTCTCCCAAGTGAAACAGTTATTATAAACGGTGATAGTCTGTGTCCAGCGTGTGCGCGTTATCAGTGAGACCTCGTTCTCCCCAAGTGAAACAGTTATTATAAACGGTGATAGTCTGTGTCCAGCGTGTGCGCGTTATCAGTGAGACCTCGTTCTCCCCAAGTGAAACAGTTATTATAAACGGTGATAGTCTGTGTCCAGCGTGTGCGCGTTATCAGTGAGACCTCGTTCTCCCCAAGTGAAACAGTTATTATAAACGGTGATAGTCTGTGTCCAGCGTGTGCGCGTTATCAGTGAGACCTCGTTCTCCCCAAGTGAAACAGTTATTATAAACGGTGATAGTCTGTGTCCAGCGTGTGCGCGTTATCAGTGAGACCTCGTTCTCCCCAAGTGAAACAGTTATTATAAACGGTGATAGTCTGTGTCCAGCGTGTGCGCGTTATCAGTGAGACCTCGTTCTCCCGAAGTGAAACAGTTATTATAAACGGTGATAGTCTGTGTCCAGCGTGTGCGCGTTATCAGTGAGACCTCGTTCTCCCCAAGTGAAACAGTTATTATAAACGGTGATAGTCTGTGTCCAGCGTGTGCGCGTTATCAGTGAGACCTCGTTCTCCCCAAGTGAAACAGTTATTATAAACGGTGATAGTCTGTGTCCAGCGTGTGCGCGTTATCAGTGAGACCTCGTTCTCCCCAAGTGAAACAGTTATTATAAACGGTGATAGTCTGTGTCCAGCGTGTGCGCGTTATCAGTGAGACCCCGTTCTCCCCAAGTGAAACAGTTATTATAAACGGTGATAGTCTGTGTCCAGCGTGTGCGCGTTATCAGTGAGACCTCTGTTCTCCCCAAGTGAAACAGTTATTATAAACGGTGATAGTCTGTGTCCAGCGTGTGCGCGTTATCAGTGAGACCCCGTTCTCCCCAAGTGAAACAGTTATTATAAACGGTGATAGTCTGTGTCCAGCGTGTGGCGCGTTATCAGTGAGACCCCGTACTCCCCAAGTGAAACAGTTTTTATAAACAGTGATAGTGTGTGTCCAGTGTGTGCAGTGAAAATCCCGCCTTCGATCAGAGCAGCGACTACGGCCCCGGCCGCGGTTACGGGACCATCAGGATGGCGGAAGAAATTACATCAACACCAGCGGACATGAAATACAGCTGGCTGAATACCACCAGCAACAGAGACAACTGCTAATCGATCAATACCAGTGCCAAATCCATCAACTGCAACAAGACCTTCAAGAAGCACAGCTTAAGGTTCAACGCTATGAACAATCGACGCAACTTTACAATACTCAGTTATTGCAAGCAGAAGACATCAAAATGCTACAGTCACGTTCCTCGAAGAACAGTGTAATTCCATCGTCGTCAACAAACCAGGTACAATGCAATTCTAGTTTCCTACCTGAATGGCAAGTTGTTCGCTCTGTTAAGCGTAAACAACGTGACAGCGGTGATATAGTATCCCCACAGCAAGCACCAAATACAAGGTACAAAGAAATAAAAATAAGTAACAGGCTCGAACAATTGCAAAGCACTGGAAACAACTCCAACAACAACACGAAAGAGACACTACAAGCAAAACGATATGAATGAAGATACAGCCCCAACAAAACCTCCGCCTATATTTATTCCTCCTTAAAAGTGCCCTCGTTCACAGTCACTACGTGAAGTTATCGGGCAAAATAAATGTACATATAAAATGTACAACAATGAAGTAAAAGTCAACCCATAGAAAGCTACAGAGCAGTTATAAAATTCCTAAATGAAAAAGAGGCAAAGTACCACACGTACCAACTAAAAAAAGAAAGAGCATTTCGTGTTGTCCTCAGGCACGTACACCCATCTGCTGAAACAGAGCGTATTCAAAGTGAACTTGAGGAACTAGGTCACAAAAGTCGGGAACATTCACAACATTCGTCATAGAGTGACAAAAGACCCAACATGCCTACGTCGACCTACAACCACGACAGAATAACGCAGATATCTACAAAATTACTACATTAATGCACGCCCAAGTCAAGTTCGAACCACCGTATAAAAAGAAAGAAATAGTACAGTGCTACAGATGCCAACAGTACAACCATAGTCGTGCGTACTGCAAACGAAGTCCTAGATGTGTGAAGTGCGGAGAAGCACACCTTACCGAAATGTGTAAGAAAGATAAACAAACAAAACCAACATGTGCACTTTGCGGCAACGGACATCCAGCAAACTACAAAGGCTGCAGAGTATACAAAGAACTTATCAAAAGAACGTACCCAACAAGTGATCGACAAAAAAACTACGAGGAAAAAAACACTACGCAAGAACAATACAAACCAGCTACGGAAGAGTTTCCAGGACTAAACTCTTACCCAGAGTGCCCGTCGAATCCCTTGCATAATACTAACACCCAAATAAAAAATGTTCGATCGTATACCCAAGCTCTAACCAATCAATCAGTAGACATCGGAAATGTGATACATGAATCATTCTCAAGATTTGAAAAAATACTTAAACAGCAAGAAGAACAGATAAGTTCAGTACTAAATCTACTCCCGATTCTTATTTCAAAACTAAATTGAATTTCTACAAACCATTGTGGCATTATAAGATAGCAACATTGAATGCAAATGGCCTCTTACAGCACAAACAAGAAATAATTTTATTCCTTCAGAAATATAAAATTGACATCATGTTAATTAGCGAAACTCCCTTCACCAAGAAATCGTATTTCTCAATTCCTGGCTACGTGACCTACAACACACAACATCCAGATGGCACCGCTCACGGAGGAACTGCCATCATTATACGGAACAAAATCAAACATCATGAACTTAAAGAATACAACTTTGAATACCTGCAGGCAATCTCTGCCCAACTTCAAGAACTATGCGGCCCAATCAACATAGCTGCAGTGTACTGTCCACCTAGGCATAACATTTCAGAGGCAATGTTTGAAGTATTCTTCAACAGTATTGAAACAAGATTCATTGTGGGTGGCAACTACAATGCAAAACATGTGCACTGGGGCTCAAGACTAAATACACCAAAAGGAAGACGACTTTACAACTGTGTTCTTAGAAATAATCTTACAGCAGTGTCTACTGGAGAACCGACATATTGGCCTACTGACAGAAACAAAATACCGGACCTTCTAGATTTCTGCATTATTAAAGGATATTTCAGTCGATAAAATCCGTATAGAACCAAATCATGACATGTCAGATCGTTGCCGTGTAATAATGACCATCAGCTGCGAAATGTTACAAAATCCTCCACCGCCAAGACTCTACAACAAATTCACAGACTAGGACAAATTTCGTGAAATTGTGGATAACTCTGAAGATATCGAAGAAGCCACAGAATACCTGACTAACTCCATTCAAGATGCCGCTTGGGACTCAACGCCTGAAATTGTTCAAAGAAAGTAATCAACAATTCTTATAAACATTAGAGAAAAAATCAGAGAGAAACGGCGACTTACGACGCATTTGGATGACAACTAGGCACCCTGAAGACAGAACAAACTTTAATAGAGCCTCCAGACAGCTGAAGGAATTATTGAAACAGCTCCGAAATGAATCATTTGCACAATATGTGCAGTCACTAACAGCAACTGCAACAACAAACTATTCGATCTGGAGGGCTACTAAGAAAAATAAATGCCCACAAATTTCAAATACCACCTATTGGGAAGAAAGATGGAACATGGGCAAGAAGTCCAACAGAAAAAAATGAACGACTTGCAGAACACTTCTCCTCCGTATTCGAATCAATAACTCCATGGAACAATGCAATTGAGGAAGAAGTACTTCGATATAATAATGCTCCCTGTCAATTATCACTTCCAACGCAATCTTTTTCTTCTAATGAAGTAAGAGAAACTATTCAGCGTTTTATAAATCCTAATAAAAGTGCAGGTTATGACCTAATCATAGGCAAAGTCTTGTAGGAATTATCAATGAACGCTATTGAATTGATCACCTTGCTTTTCAATGCAATTCTCCGACACAGTAATTTCCCAGGACAATGGAAGATAGCTCAGATCATAGCGATACCTAAACCGGGAAAACCAACTAACGATGTATCATCTTATCGCCCAATAAGCTTACTTCCAATCTTATCAAATGTCTTTGAAAAAATCCTACGCCAACGATCAAAACCTCTTCAAGAAATAATCCCAGAACACCAGTTTGGATTTAGAGAACAACACTCAACAGTCGAACAAGCACACCGAGTTGAAGTGATTACTCAAAGCTTCGAAAGGAAAAGCTACTGCGCAGCTGCATTTCTTGATATACAACAAGCATTTGACAAAGTATGACACGAAGGACTTCTGTATAAAATTAAATCCACTTTGTCCCATGCATATTACCTACTGATGAAGTCATATCTATCTAATCGCCACTTCCAAATTAAATACCAAGAAGAATTATCATCCTTCCATTCCATTAAATCACGAGTCCCTCAAGGCAGTGTACTGGGTTCTGCTTTATACTTTATATACACCTATGATCTACCAACCAATGAAAATACTACAACTGCAACTTCTGCGGACGATACAGCAATCTTGGCTGTGCATGAAGACCCACTCCAAGCTTCACTAAATTTACAAGAGCACCTGAACCAACTATAACAATGGTTACAAAGATGGTGTATTCAAGTAAATGCCTCCAAATCCAAAAACATCATATTTACCCTCTTCAAAAAGGTGTGTCCGGCTAAACAGTGTATACCTAGCACAAGTATCTTGCATTAAATACTTAGGTTTTCATATGGACACACGGCTTACATGGAGGAACCATCTATCTGCAAAGAAGAAAGAAGCACAAATCAGATTCTACTCAATCACCATGGCTTATCAACCGCCACTCAAAACTTTCTTTTAACAACAAAGTACTCCTTTACAAAGCAATTATCAGACCTATTTGGAGCTACGGAATCCAACTCTGGGGATCCGCTAGCAAATCAAATATAGAAATACGTAGAAGATTCGAGTCAAAATGTATTCGAAGATTAGCCAATGTACCATGCTACGTGACAAATGAAACACTACGTCGAGACCTTAAGATACTTTATACACCTATGATCTACCAACCAATGAAAATACTACAACTGCAACTTCTGCGGACGATACAGCAATCTTGGTTATGCATGAAGACCCACTCCAAGCTTCACTAAATTTGCAAGAGCACCTGAACCAACTAGAACAATGAACAACTACAAACATTATATGAAGTAATCACTCAGCGTAGCACCACCTACCAAGAGCGGTTAGCCAAACATCCAAATCCATCAGCCATCAATGTACTGGACAATAGTGAGGAAAGAACACTGAGTTAAAAGATACCATATTCTGGAATTACCATTCTGTTTCAAACACCCCACATGATGATCAACTCTAACTTCAATTAATATATAATTATCACATTTACTGAATGTTTGTTAAAAAAAAGATTGTAAATAAACAGAATATTAAAATTAAAAAAAAGTCCACGTGCCGGCGGATTGAAATACTTCGTGGAATAATATGCAAGTTATAGATTTTCCAAAATTTGCTGCGAGGATCTGCGTGTCACGCGCGAGAATCTGAAATATCTCTATCGCTGTCGTTTTCTTGAGAATTATACAGTATATCGCCGTCGGAGATTTGCAGAAGTAGTCTTTCATATTATAATCATGGACCACATGATGTGGTGGTAACAAAACTATCTTTAGAATTACAGCTGGAGGAGACGAAATAGCAGGAAACGAGAGATCAGGAGACATTTTGTGTACGAAACGGAGGCTATCGCTTCTCAGTAAATATCGTTCTCGCTCGGATCAGGTGTCTTTCTCCATTGTGATGTTACATCTTGTAGAGACCGACTCTATGCACATCTGTCAATGTAGCCCATCTCTGCACACTGGTAAAGATTTTAAAAGAATACCATTGCATATCCTTGTTTTATCCTTAGACAATTACATAATTATCGACTAGTCACTAACATAGATATCTGGTTTCCACGTCAGTATATTGTCTAGTATGAAATAACTATTATTCCTAATTGAGAAAAATTAATCACATTTTTTAAAAACCAACCATAGATCGTAATGGGCTATAATCGGTGTTATCCGCTGATTCCTTTCCCTTGTTTTATTCCATAGTGATCAATTTCTTTTTTAACCTGAAGTTTGTATTTCCAAACATCTATAAAATTATCTGATTCAATATTTTTGTTTAATACCTAAATTTCCTCTTAGAGTTACTTTTACTCATAATTTGGCACATATTGACAAAATATATTGTTGGTACAAATGTTTTATGAATGTATTGTATTATACAGAACGTACTATCGTAATGACCCTATTGACTCCGTGAATATCGGAATGTTAATCATTGAACAATGCCAATCGTTTGTTCGCAATACAATTTTCAAGCATGATAAAGTGAAACTAGAGCGCCGCCGCGAGATAGGATGGCCAGAGGCCCATAAAGTAACTATTTTCAGCGCGCTCTAGTGCCTATAACGTTTTTCACAAATTTAAAGTTTATATATGCATTTTGTAGTTAAAATTTATCTATTTTAATTTTGTAAATCACAATTATTTCCACAGAACGCATAGTTTTGAAGATACAAGTAAAAAACTAAATAGAAAAGGCGAAATTTATCGGGTTTTTTGCAATTTTCTCTGTGAAGCCGACCTTTTCTTAGGTTTCAAATATCAAATTGGAATTCAGCACTCCCAAAAACATATATAGAATCGTTAAGAAAAAAATCTTCTGGAATTTTTTCCTGCGTCAGATACCAGTTTGACTGGACTATGGTGCATACGAAGGAAAATGTAAAGAAATTCTGTTCTTCCAACCGTCATCCTTTTGTCCTAATGTCCATCTGTCCTTCCGTCTATATGTTAGTCAGTCCACACGTTCGTCCATCTGTGACGGCTTAGATGACTCAGGGAAACAAATGATGCCACTGCAGTGCATCTAACCGGGAGGTCCCAGGTACCTTCGGGTGCAAGACCTGACAGGGTTTTCAACACTACATAGCTAGGTGGAATTCAGCCGCTGTCTGGAGGAGCATTCTGGCAGCCGACTGCTCTGATCCACAGTTTTCCGTGTTTTTTTTCGTTCAACACCAGGCGAATATCGGAGTAGTACCCTAACAAACGGGCCACGGACGGCGCGCAATCTTTCCTTCCTCTTCCTTATCCTACTCTCACCCCTTACTTACACACACTTACTCCACTACTACCGGGAGATGCCGGGAGATCATTCGGTAACTTGGGGCGTATCCCTGCTGGGTCAGTGCACAGCTGATGGGAGATACCTGGTAGGGGAAAGCCCCGTAAGCCGACGTGTAGGTTAGCACCGGATCTTACCATCCAACGAGGAAGATCATCGCCACCCTCCGCGATAAAACATACACAATACTTACAGGTCTAATGATCTTGGCAGTTGACGTGTCAGGAAACACCAATCAATCTGTCCACCCGGCCGTCCGACATACTAGTGAGAAAAAGTGTGGCATTCTGTAGCACCACTAGTTTTCTAAATGAAATGGTCTTCAAAAGTAGATCTTTAAACAGTCTGATTAACAATTTTTTGAAAATGTACGTGAAAATGTTTTAGTGTAATTTTCAGTGAAATAATAAAAATTACAAATGCATACACAAGATTTCCTCGAAAAGTGTTCCAAATTTATTCATTATTTTTCTTTATCAATGAGGGCCATTACTTAATAACACGACATGAAATATATTTTCGTCAAATCCTTAGGAATGTCGAAATCTGCAAGATTTGGGTTAGTTTTCCCGCCTGTCTTCAGTATCGATGTTAATATATCTCTTATGTAATGTACTATACAAAATGGGATCTTTAAATCATTTTGTGTACAACGGATACATTATAATATGTATCCGTTTCTGTTCATTGAATTCGGTGACTGAACACGTCTGATAACTGAATACAATATGATCTGTATCTGCGCCTTCCGCAAGAGGCGCGAAATTTCATATTACTTATAGTAATGAACTTTTCCAAGCTCACGATGAGTGTTCAACAAATATACACCAAGCGAGGTCATGCTAAAAAATAGGTTTAAAATCAAACCAGACATGACATATTGCTTTAACGTTTTATTCATAAAAGGGAAATTCAAAATTGGTATTTTGAAGGATTCAAACATGTACGAAACTCTTTTAATCGTTTCCCTTTTATCCCTAATTTTCAATTTGAAAATTCATCAAGAACAAAGCTTTACAAATAAACGAGGAAGGAAAAATTTAGTATAAGGAAAAATGAGTCTACAGCATTTATACTTATCAAACCATCGTCATTCAAGTATTTTATCGATTTCTTATCGCGAACATGATAAATCTGGAGAGTTAGTTTTTAATACAAATTAACAAGCATTTAATTTTATTTTGTGAAAGAGATAGTAAAAGTTCTATGCATCAGGGATAAATGTAATAATCTCCCCAGAAGCGGCCTAGCATTTCTAATCAATATATATAACTCGGTGCTAAGGACAGGATATTTTCCCAGTTCATGGAAACTTTCTGTAATAATATCTATTCCATAACTCAACAAAAACCCTACCAACCCTACTAGCAACAGACCCATCAGTTTAATTCCCAAACTGTCAAAATGTTAGAACAATTACTTTTAAAAAGACTCCGTAAAGTTATAGAGCAAAATAATATTATTCCTCTCAATTTCCTTTCAATTTGGTTTCACCCAAAATCATTCCACAAGTCACCAATTACTACGTCTAACTGAAAATATCCATGAAGCATTTCATGCTGGCCATCATTTAATAGCAGTCTTCCTCGATGTCGCCCAAGCGTTCGACAGGGTCTGGTACGAAGGGATAATGTACAAACTCAGGAAACTAGGTATACCGAAATACTTAATCAATACCATAGCAAATTTCATCACAGATCGCACATTCATTGTGCAAGTCGGCTCAACCCACTCTACACCGCGAAGAAGCTCAGCAGGAGTTCCCCAAGGTTCCACATTGTCACCTATTCTCTTCAATATTTACATTTCAGACATTCCAACACACCCCAATATTCACACCGCCCTATTTGCTGACGATACTGTCATTTTTACCGCAGACCAACATCTCAATACAAAAGAAACTTATTCAAGGACATCTCACAACTATTGAAACATGGTATAAAAAGTGGAAAATTAAGATTTATCCAAGTAAGTCCATATCGAAAGTTTTCACGCTTCGATTTCCAGCCTTTCCACTCCCTCTAAAATTCGACTCAACAACACCATGGTGCTCCACAACCGACTCCATACGTTATCTAGGTATTCTATTGGATATCAGACTGACATGGAAAGATCACATCACCTCCAAGGTGAATGAAGCCATCAGACGCTTAGGTATTCTTCGACCAATAATCAACAGTCACTCCACTTTAAAGGTCCATTCTGCTCTCCTTATTTATAAAGCCATTTTACGTCCGTTAATCACGTAGGCTTGTCCAGTGTGGTGTAACGCCGTCCTTACCACAATTAACAAAATACAAATATTTCAAAATAAGGTCCTTAGAATTGCAGTAAACGCCCCTTGGTATATAAGCAATGCAAATCTCCACAAAGCACATAGCCATAGAACCCGTTTTAACATATATCACTAAACTTTTCTCATACATTCTTCCAAAATCTTCCCTCAGTTGCCGGTGCATCTCATTTCAATCTAGGTAAAGAGCATCCTATAGAACCTCGTAAACCGACTCCCCTTTCACATCTTCCTCCGTAATCTGGCTGATATAAGATAATGAAGTAAAAACTCTTCCCATTACCAGTCAACAATACGTTTCCTCCACTCCAATACTCGTACTGAACCGTTATAATGTTACAGGGAGGTCGCCGTAGCTACCCCCTTCGCATATTTTCGTGTGAAAATGCTCGCTCCTAACAACTGAAAAGCCGTATGGCTGAGCGTTGTATAATCAGCTCATTCTGCTATAAAAATAAAAAAAGGGATAATATTTCTGCACTAAGGATTAGGAGTCAAGAGACGTCCTGATAATACCAACAGAAGCTATATCGTCACTAAAAATGATATTGTAGGAACTCATACAAATCATATCGGAAAGCAGACAAGAATACGTAATCGTGTAGATTTAAGTAATTACAAGGCTGTAAATAACAGGCTACAAAATACCGAATTTCAAAGAGCTCGCATTGTTTACTTTCATCACGGTTTTCATTAAACTCGCAATATACTAAATTTAATCCAAGATTAAGCATGTGAATCATATTTTAATGATCAAACTTTTCCGAGCTTATTATGAGTGATGGAAAAATAAACATCAAGCAACGCATGCGAAAATATTAGTTTCAAAATCAAACCAGACACAATATTTTGCTTTAATTACTTAGTTGTAAAAGGGAGAAATAAAATTGATATTTTTAAGTATCAATGCATGTACGAAACTCTTTTAATTATCTCTCATTTACCCCTATTTTCCAATTATAATATTTTTCAAGAACAATGGTTTATAAATATCCAAGGAAGAAAAAATGAGTCTCAAGCGCTTATATTTATCAATACATATTCATTCAAGCATTTTATCGATTGTCTTATCTTAAACAAGATACATTTCGAGTGTTGGTTTCCTATTCAAATTAACAAGCATTTAATTTTATTTTGTGAAAGAGATACGTAAAAGTTCTAATAAATGTATATGGCGAAATATTGCACCCCAATTTTAGTATGTAGAAAGTAGTATGTACGACCAATATTAGTATACACGACTGTAGAAAAATTTGTTTTAACTTCAAACCGCACTTGCTTTCCTTTCCCGCTTTAATTCTTTTGCATTGTTTAGAAACCTTTGAGATGCGAAATATATAATGAGTATTGGAAATATCACTTAGCATAACTGTGAAATGTAGAATTATGCATAGGAGTAAATATGAAAGAGATAAAATAGTCTTATCAATTTCATGCAGGGTACAATTATTACTGTGTGATATCTAAATTGTCTTTAAGTATTTAGGGCATTCAAATACTCAGGAGTTGTGCCATAGCAATGTTACTCGTATCTTACATAAAATGTCGGACATTCAGGAACTTCACAGGTTTGTAGAGGTTTGTGGCTTGCGCTTTCATCAGCAAAAGTTATCAGAGCGCAGAAGGAAGCAGCCGGGCAATGATTTATAGACGTCAACACGTGCCCTTGCGAAACTGCAAAGTTCAAAGATACACATATGGTCGCGAAATTAATTTTAGTCCATTTGTTGATTTAAAAAGTTCTACTTTTCATTGTACCTCTCCTTGTTCACTGCTGACTTGCATACTGATTCAAGATTTACACTCTTCTATTCTACAGAGACAAAAATGGCTGCAATGGAAATTTCAGATTTGTCAATTGTAGTGAACAAGTCTTAAGTCACTATTTAGAGTTTTTCGGAGTTGGACATACCATGGTGTTCTCTGAGCAAACGTCTTCCCATTCAGTATTCTCTCTCAGGTTGATGCCATAGAATCTTTAACATTTGGTCAAGGATCACGCATGGCCCATCTTACTCACAATACGATCCCCATTTCCAACTGTAGGGACTGAGGATAAGCAACTCTTCCTTGCCCTTTGTGCCATCTCCCATCCTTTATTTTGCCCAAATCCCACAGATCTCTTAAACTAAAAACTCCGGCGGACTTATAGGAATCCCGCAACAACAATAAATAATACAATTCTCCAATACATTGTATTAGTCCTTGTATTTGATTTTATTGAATTAAAAATTATTAAATAACTATTCAGCTCATTTGCTTCATCACCTAATACACTGTCCACACCACATTTTATAAACATCATATATGAGCCTTTAAATTCACGTTAAAGCGCGATGTGTCGTTATTTCCTAGTCGATCGTCCTGTGATAATCTGTGCTAGAAGAAGGCATTCACTTTCAATATTTGAATTTCAAGACACACTGCGTTTCTTTTGGCTGCAAGAACGTAAGAAAGAACTAATAGTGCTACACAGAACGGGGCAGACTTCCTCGTACTAGTTCTATCTTTTAGCCTGCGCTAGCTTTTCGCTTTGCCCAGTCCTCGTCCTAGCTGTAATCTATTGCCTCTTGATGGTTATTTTTTCACATTTACGCAATTTTTAAGCTTCCTAAAGGCAGAACTGAAATATGAGTTTAAGAATACAATACTAAAACCTGATCCAATATGCAAATTTTTGTTGAAAAATTTGGAGCCGTTTTTTGAGAAAATATCGTATGAACGTTTAAAATGCGCAGTTTCGAGCTCCTATTAACAGAAAACTTACGATTTTTCAAGAAACATCATTGGAAATAATTGTAACATTTTACTCATGAACGAAACAATTCACAATTAATGCCCGTTATATAAAAACGAGTATAAACGGCGCGAGAGAAATTTAAAAGAAAATACATTTCTGTAATTTTTGAAAAAAAAAAAACAACGAAAAATTACATCAGTAGCATTGAAGTTATGTTGTTCAGTGCATTTAGAACTATTCGTACAACGAGATTAAATGAAAAATATGAGCCGTTTTTGAGAAAATGTTCGAGCGTTTCTGGAAATGTGCAATGTGGAGCTCATTTTCACAGGAAAGTTTTAAGTGTTCGAGAAGTCTTATCAGATTTCGTTTGAAGAACTTACTCCCACAAATGTAAAAATGTATACAAATCTCCGGTCATGTAAAATTAACGACATGAGAGATTACAAACTCATGGGGCTAAAATACCACAAACTTTCTCGCATTAATATGTAACTACATGACAAAGTCCGCAAAATTATGGAACTACATGAACCTAAAAAAAGTTTTCAAACAGCAATATTTTTTCCCGCTTCGACACTCGAACTCAGGTTCATCAAGTTAACTCGCTGTGCTCTTCACCGTAACAACGCATTGTCGTTCTGACGTACATGGATTGACACATAAACCTGTAGTTCTCTCTTCCATTCTTTCCAACATGCAATTTTCGAAAATTCAAATAATTCAAGGAAAATGAGACTGAGGCATTCTTTTAAGCGTCCTATGTTTTATCTGTGGAAAAAAATTGTTTTTTGACAAATTATTTGCTTTTTTTTAGTTTCACTCATTTCAAGTTCAAATTACGCGAAAAATATTAATGTTTTCAAAACCTTGGACAAGACCTTTTTTTAAGTGCTGACTTTTTGGAGCACATTTGTTTTACACAAAATATCTCTCTTCAATTTTGTTGTTATCTAATTGTTAACTTTTTGTAATTTTCGAAAATACAGAGTCCGCCGAAAATAGGGCAAGCACGTTTTTTTCACCATTTTTTGATACATACGAGGGGAAAATTCTCGAAAAAAACTTCGAATCATTCAACGAGACCTCATTTGAATGTTATTTGATTAACACATTTCATTAAAAATAAATTGTATCTTCAAAATTGCAGTTATAGGAAGACGACGAAAATACATTAATTTTTCAATTTTCGAAAAATCAGGCATTACGAAGAACATGAGATCTGTACCATTCTCTTAAGCTTCCTTTACGCTATCTTACGTCAAAATTTAATCAACAAATTTTTTGCCGTTTTTAAGAAAAAAAAATGGTTTAAAGAAAATGAAGATTGCCTATTTTTGACATAAACTTTCGCAAAGTATATTCATATTTTGGAAAAAATTGAACATGACATTATTTGAAGATGTTTTTGATGAATACATTTCAATAAAAAAATGTTTATCTTCGTAATTGTAGTTGTGAGAAAACGCAGAAAAAAGTTTAAATTTTATTAATTTTCAAAAATCAGAATTTTCAACGAACTTGAGATCTGCACCATTCTTTTAAGCGACCTGTACACTTCAGATCAAAATCGAGGTAAAAATTAATAAAAATCCATCTGCAGTTTTTGAGAAATTGTTTAAACCAAATTTAAAATTGCCCATATTTCATCTGAAAACACGCAAAGAACTACTCATATTTTCGAAAAATTGTACATGTCCTTTATTAAAGATCTGTCTGTAAGCAACAGATTTCAATGAGGAAAATTCTTTACCTTGAATACTTTAGTTGTAGTGAGATGCCAAAAAAAATTTGAACTTTTTCGATATTCGAAAAATCAGGCATTTTAACGAAAATGACCTTGGCCGTTCTTTTAAGCGTCCTTTACGCAATCCCAGGATAAAGTTTATTCCGAAATGTTTAGCCAATTTTGTAAAAATGTTGAAGATGAGGCTTCGTGTAAAATACATCCTAAAATCAAAATATCCGTTTCAAACTCAGCAAGCCTCGAAGTCATTTAAATCGATCGAGGGATGTTATTTTTGGAGAAAACGTTTATTTACATTTATTTACGTCAAAAAACAGTTACAAAACTGTGTGTGACGAGCTGTGAGGAGAACGTCTGAACAGCTAAGGCGGTAGCGGTGACCAGAGACGTTTTGCCGTCAATCAATTTTTCGGTATCAAGGACCCACAAAAAGTGTATTCAGACTATACAACGTGTTAGAGAAAGTCATTTACTATGCTTAGAAAATGATATTTATCCAATTTTTCTTGATCAGGGCACGGCAATAAGAGATTTTCTCTCAAATATTCGCCGTTATCCGGGGGCAAGAATACAATACTTTCACTTCTTAAGACGAAAGAGCGTAAAAGTAAAATTTACATGTGTGTATTTTTTTAAATTATAAGAATATAGCAAATTGACGAAAATCTTGTTTTAATAATTACTTTCTTGCTACCGCTACCGCGCTGAGAAAAACTCTTATTACAGGGTCCTGGCAACGAAAAAGTGGATAAATCCAGATGCAAAATTTAGAGAAAGACATCCTCTAACACGTGGTGTAGCAAGAATCCATGTTTTGAGTGTCCTTGATACCGAAAAATAAAATGACGACAAAACGTCTGTTTGTCCGTCTGTTTTCTGTCTATCTATGTACAACGTTAGCGGCTAAACCGTTCAGTCGATTTTCTCCATAACTGATATTCCCAAATCGATCTGGCTGATATCGCGGCCCCTTGAATTTGAATCCCATTTTTAATTTTGGGGGTACTTTACATAAAACCCTTGGTACGTTTTCAAACTTTTCAAAAAAATGGTCCCATCTTTTTTTATTAAATTTTGTTGATGGATAGTCTAAAGGACGTTTAAAACATTAATTAAGGAATAAAAAGCCCAGTTCCTTAATGAATATTGTTTGTCAAAAATTGATCTTTATACAACGTCATGTTAAATTTTTCGAAATTATGATTATTTTTTGCGTGAAATATAGGCAATTTTTAAATTTTAAACAATTATCTTCTCAAAAGGCTCCAATTTTTTAAATTTTGCCCACATATGTAGCAAAGAACGGTAAAGTGAGTGAAACTGGCTCCATTTTCAGAGAATTCTAGTAGCCACTAATTGCAAACTTTCAATATTATATAACTGTTCCTAACAATGAGAGTAATTATGTGCTGTTCTAGTAGGTCTAGTTCATAAATTGCATTAATTTCAAGCACAAATTACGTAGAAACTATTAGTTTTTTCAAAAAAACTGTATATGACATTTTTAAAGAAATGTGTGGGTAGATGTGGATAGATGTGTGCTACTGCTTTGAATGAAATTACTGCATTAAACAGATCTAAGACGGCTAACGTAAGTTTGCAGATGATGGCATTCAAAACAGATTACTCCAACACACATTATAATAAAGTCTAACTAGAAAACTATGTGTTTTAGGCCCTTAAAACCAAGTTTTCGTATTCTTAGTGTGGACGGATGTGGAACACGAATTTAGTGTGGACAGATGAAAGCTGTGGGGACGCGAGACTTGTTCATTATGACGACTATGATTTCTCTATAAATAAGTTTCCACTCTCAATCGCCTTCACATTACTAGAACAGTACCTGCAAGAAACGCTCTGCATGAACGCGCTGCGATGGACGGGGTCATTGCTCCAGCTGCGAGAAAGCGTCAAGGGCTGTGACGACTTACTGTGTCCGTGGCAGTCCCGATAACGCAGGCTGGCTTTTATAGCACTGCATACACACTGCAAATCGAGCTCATATCTTGATTGAGATCCTGAAAACGCTGATCAGGCGTGGTGTGTTATCCGCATGTCAAGCCGCTTTGTCAATATCGGTTTCATCTCAAGACAATAATACCGTCAGGAGTGACATTTTCCTTGTCTTGTCCCTGTAAGAATTATGAACGGTCTAAAGTCAGTGGCGTCTCCTGGTTGGTAGATGTGGGGATGCGATCATGATATTACAGATTGAATGCATAATTCCAAACATTTAAAGTCTGCGTCATTCTACTTTACTATGAAGTATTTTAGAAGTGTATGTTGCAAGTTAGACACATTCTGAATCTTCCTTGAAAATCATCATTTTCTCCTTGCATGCACTAACTTACAGCTAATTTTTTCTAGGGTGGCCGCTGAGATTCGCGAGTAGAGGGGGAAGCTGAAAGTGATGGGGAGAGAGCCAGAAGATGGCGCTCGCTCGCGCCTGGTTCGTCTGTCAAAACACAAAAACATTAGCCTACCTTTGCTATAGCACAAGCTAGTGAACAGCCTTCGAAATCAATTTGCTGTAGTGTCTTTGCTCGGTTAATGGAGAAACATCAAATTCACGAGATGGCCTGGCTCTGTTTTCATCCATATGTTTTCCACTGTCACTGATACCCGTTTCCTCACAATCATAAGTAGTATCATTTTCACCGTCTTTACTATCGCGACGTTTCCTGTAAAAATAACGATTTCTTGATGTAGTGTATTTGTTCGGGCCCACAGCAAAGCAGAAATAAATACGTTTATTTCACAAGCAAGGCAGAACAGTTGAATTGCGTAATCGGCAGAGCGCGGCCGTTGACCGCTGGTGTCACATATCACCCTCACATCCGCTGATCCGCGTTCTACGGACGGCAACGGACGGGCGTGGCCGCTCGTACATGTCCGCCTGACCATCTCGCGCCCACAGCGCGGTCCGTTGGAGGAGCAACGGGACAAAAACTGCCAGATCATTGCAAATCCAGATCAAATGGCAAATGGTAATTGGCCATCGCCATCCCCACCTCTGCCGCGCGTAGAGCCCTTTCCTAACGTCTCTCCCCCAACCGAATTCGGCTTAACCGACTTCGGTAGTTCGCATAAAGACACCGTGCAAGATAGACGCGTGTGTTCAGGGCTCCGCGCGTAAAGCGTGTAAAGAATGTATAATCGTGCAAATGAGCTGCATACGGCTCGCACATAAATTGTTTAATCGTGGCAGTGCACGCTTTAATTGTGTCTGTCGCTCTTGCGTGTATTTGCGCCCGCAATTTTGGTTGAACTATGTAACTCACGGCTGCTTCTGGTCGGCGGTCCAAGGTGTCAATACAATAACTATGCTTGGACAGGTGTATTAATGCACCAAGAGAAATTTTCATCTTAATTCTGTGCTTCTTGTGCATTTACTGTGTGAATACTGTACATTTACTTATTAAATATTGTTTGTGTTGGAAATTTGCTCGTATATGCATCCTGCACTCCTGCGCCAATCCCAAGAGCTATCAAAGGGTTTCGGGACTACTGTACTTCAACAATACAGTCCATTCATACAGTCCACTCATGAACATTAAGTGTATAGTAGCCCCGAACAGTATTAAATCATAGTGCGGTGAAACACACTCTCATTGAAACTGTCCAGAGCAGATTCCACGTCCTTTCTCTTTTCTTAATTAGGAGTAGAAAATGAACACGATTCTCCTGATTGAATACAATTAATTTCCTTATAAATTCTGCGAATAGATCCTTTCGAAACACCCGAACCAGGAATTACTGCCTTAAGAACCGTTTTGATATTTTCAATGCCTTCTTTTGCTTCTCTTCATAAATTGATATACTTTTGCAACGACTTCACGCGTCTGACTGTGAAGGATGTCTATATGAAAGTTGCTTTGAACAGGACGCATTGCAATGATCACAACAAAATAATAATCACTTGTACAGAACGTCATACAAATAGCTGTTCTCTGTTAGAGAAATGCAACTGAAAACTATCACCTTGCGGAAACGAGTCAATGTTTACTGAACTGGAGTAGGGCTGTCAACACGTCCTGGGAAGGGAAGCGATCCCTCCTAAAGCGATAGTTTTAAGGAATGGAATCTTCCGGTAGCTCTGAGGTCTGATCTTGAGCGGCCAAGCTAAAATAATTTCATTGTACATAAACAAAACAATAAAACTAAAAAAATAATCACAAACAAGTACATACCTAATTTTTGAACTCGACATTTGTTCGCGTTGTCTTGGTTGTCCATCACTATCTACCTTACGTTTTTCGTAATAGGAGAAAAAACTGCACGGAATTTCACGAATCCTGTCTATGACACAATGAAACGTTTCACTATTGTTCCCTGCCACAAATAACTCATCCACTACCACAAATGAACTGGATGAGCTCGCCATGTCGCACACGCACACACACACGCAAGTTTTATTCTTTCGCGTTACAATTTCGAATTCACGATTCTCTTTAACATATCACCAACTAGGTAAAGTAAGTCTATTTAACGCACATTCAGTAATAAACAGCATTTACGGTAGAATACAGGACTCACATGACGGACAAAATAACATCGCGCGCACCGTTTCGAGTTCACGGATTGTCTGTCATACCATTTCCTTACATGATGATCTTGTTTTGTCAGGCCTGCTAACACACATCGACTTACCCAGTTGTCCTGAATCAGATTGAAATATGCTTAAGCATAGTTGGCAGACTTGCTTGACTTGTGAAGAAAGACAGTCGTGCCGTCAGCCCCCTGCTCCCCGCTTCCGGGCCACAATAGCCGAATTATTAGAGAGAGAAGGGCATCAGAGGAGGGGGTGTGGAAGGTTATTGGGAGGGGATACACGAACGCCAATGAGAAGCCTTTGATGTGAGAAGCTATGTCACATCACCGGCAGCCGAAACCACGCAGCTTGCACACAGCGCATGGCCGTGAGTTCAATGACCTCGCCAACGAAGTGAGGTCGTTGAAGGGATGTTTCTCGGTCTGTCACATCCAGCGAGGGGACTAACGCGTATTGGACCGCGCACGTAAATGGCGGGAGGGAATAGAGAAATAGAGGGAGATACTTAACAGAAGAAAATAAAATACTTTACTGAGAATATTTTTAAGTGATGGAAAACTAGGGGATGTAACACATCACTCGCATACATTGAGCCTACGCCACTGTCTAAAGTAGTCAAAAGGAAGCGGCTTTAACTCAGAAGCAGCTTTCAGACGTTTTCTTTGCGAGACGTTTTTTAATATATCTTAATTATTTATTTGAAAAGAAATTTCATTTTACCTGAATCTTTAGCGTATGTGGTTGCGATTGCGCATCAAGCTTCGCAGATCGGGAGAGGCTAGACTTTTGTCCTGCTCGCGAATTTGCGACACCAGTGAAGCACGTCTGTAGCCAGGTCGAACGAAGCTACTGCACAGCCCGGGTGAGAATTCAGGTGTTATCCCTTAACGCGCCTCTCTGGGCGAATCAACGTCAGACACCGCGGAATCAGATAATGGTGAAGAACGACAGCGGTGACGAAAACTTGCGGGAATGAGGGCAATCCTGTTCCGTAGTTTAAATGGTCTAATTTCGTATCAATGGACTTTTTTCATTTCGTGCGTTTGTTCGAAGTTTGTTTCAGTGAAGAAATGGGTTCAAGGACACAATACTGTACACAAAGAAGTAAAGAGTAACAATAATCACAACGGCTGAATCCAGCATTGCTGCTGTCTCTTCAAGACTCTGATCGGGATGCCTAGGATTTACGTCACGGCTCAGGACTTCCGACACTAGCTATTTAGCAAAATTTCTCCTTTAGAAAGTCACTGAATTCGATATAGATTTTTAACTAGATCAAATTCTGTGGATTTCTGGAGGAGTACTTCAGCTATCGATTTCTGATCGTTAGTTTTCCGTGGATTGTCCGTTCAACATGATGCGAATGCGGAAGCAGTACTCTCACAAACGGGCCACGGACCGAGCGGAATCAGTCCTTCCTCTTCCTTGTCATATCCTGTCCCCTTACACACATTTTAACTGACACTGGCACTTATTCTTACATGCACTATACTATCACTCATGACGGGAGACCAATCGGAGGGTTTGTCCCGGCTGAGGTGGTGTCTCGCTTAGGATAGGTATCTAGAAAGTGAATTCGACCTTCCTTAGAGCTCTTAATTTGCGACCCAGAACTCTTGTAAAAATTGAAATAAACAATTTTAATATTTTGGCCTTTTTGTAATGTTCAAGTCCAAAGAATGAAAGGGAAACATTGAATAACTTCCGCGTATTTCACGTTGGATGAAAAAGTGTATTCAGATCTTTACAAATTCTTCGTTCACGACAAAAAATGTTGTAAAAACTGAAATAAAAGCGATTTTAAATTTTGCTGACAAAAGAGGTTAAAAGCCAAAATATGACTGACACATGAAAATTGCATAATTTTAGTCATTGTAAATAAAATCATGCTTTTTTCACAACTTTGCGATTCTAACTACACGGAGCTCTTCCTGAGAACAGCTCTGCGCCCTGGGTGAGTGCAGTCGCTTCCTCTTGGAAGGTCGTCGCCCTCCCAAGGAGCCATCCCGCCAGGAGGGGGCGGTGGCCGGAAAGCAAGTCGCAAGAGAGGCGGCGGCGGCGTGGCTCTGATGTTTCTTCATATTTTGGCACGCCGCGGCTGGGCAGGGCGGTCGGTCCGCGAAGCCTCCACATCCGGCGCACTGCGGTGAAGGGCCGAGGCGAGTTCATACAAAAGACGGCAAGGGACACATCTGCACTGTGGGGTGGGTGGCCATTAGGCGCGCGATCTCTAGCCTCCCGCGTGAGCGGAGAAGGGTACGTGACTTTTCGCCCATCACTTTTTTTGGAGACAACCTTTCCATTGGATGCCGAACGACCAACAGAATGACAGCAGATCTCGTAAATTTGCTTCAACTCAGCAAGTTTACTTGACCTAAACGCGCATAACGAATTTCAGTTCAGTCGCTCTCTGTCTCGCGTTTTGAGGCACACTAACTTTTGAACTGCCATTTTAATTCGAAGAGCTACTTTTGAAACATTTTTTTTCGGGCTAACTCCGATTTTCCTAAATTATACTGAATTAAAATGTAGTAATGCGTTCTGTACAAACTATGGACGCAAGTTCTTAAAATTCGCACGTGCCCGAATTGTTTTCTGAGTGACAGTAGTTTGGATATGTAGTTGATATTACATTTCAAACTGTGGTTATTTGGCTGGCGCAACCATCACCAAATTTGTGGAATTTGTCCATCCCATTTATCAACTTAAAAAAATTGTTAAAAACTGAAACATATTCAACCATGCCAGATATTCAAATACGTTTGTAGAGAGAACCAACAAGCACAATCGAACAAAACCAAGAACATTATTAACACACATTATATACTAATTTATTATAACAAACACAAATTAATTGCCGTTGCCGTTACTGAGAAAATAATTGTTAAAAACTGAAACATATTCAACCATGCCATAAATTCAAATACGTTTGTAGAGAGAACCAACGAGCACAATCGAACCAAACAAACCACATAATTAAATACACATTATATACTAACTGTTTGCCGCAAACACAAATTAATTGCTGCTGTTGCTTATGGAAAAATAATTGTTAAAAACTGAAAAATATTCAACCATGCCAGATATTCAAATACGTTTGTAGAGAGAACTAACTAGCATAATCGAACCAAACAAACCACATCATTAATACACATTATGTATTAATTATTTACCACAAACACGAATTTATTGCCATTGCCGTTTATGAGAAAAAAATTGTTAAAAACTGAAAAATATCCAACCATGCAAGATATTCAAATACGTTTGTAGATAGAACCAACGAGCACAATCGAACCAAACCAAGAACATAATTAATACACATTATATACTAATTTTTTATAACGAACACAAATTAACTGCCGTTGCTGTTTATGAGAAAAAATTGTTAAAAACTGAAACATTCGCGTCAAGCCAGCTCACACCCGTTTTCGCCTTTAAGGTACGTGGCAATTAATTCGAAAATGTGGCAATTAATTGGCAATTAATTAGCAATAAATTATCTGAGTGTTTCCGTGGACCTGCGACCCGAATTTCACTGATGTGTGTGCTGGCGTCGCGTCAAGCCAGCTCACAGCCGTTTTCGCCCTGAAGATACGTGGCAATTAATTCGAAAATGTGGCAATTAATTGGCAATTAATTAGCAATAAATTATCTGAGTGTTTCCGTGGACCTGCGACCCGAATTTCACTGATGTGTGTGCTGGCGTCGCGTCAAGCCAGCTCACAGCCGTTTTCGCCCTGAAGATACGTGGCAATTAATTCGAAAATGTGGCAATTAATTGGCAATTAATTAGCAATAAATTATCTGAGTGTTTCCGTGGACGTGCGACCCGAATTTCACTGATGTGTGTGCTGGCGTCGCGTCAAGCCAGCTCACAGCCGTTTTCGCCCTGAAGATACGTGGCAATTAATTCGAAAATGTGGCAATTAATTGGCAATTGATTAGCAATAAATTATCTGAGTGTTTCCGTGGACCTGCGACCCGAATTTCACTGATGTGTGTGCTGGCGTCGCGTCAAGCCAGCTCACACCCGTTTTCGCCCTGAAGATACGTGGCAATTAATTCGAAAATGTGGCAATTAATTGGCAATTAATTAGCAATAAATTATCTGAGTAAGTCCCAGTGAGCGAGACGCCGGATGTTGCAAACCCCAGTTGAGACGGCTGCCTAACAACCCCAACCGAGACGGCTGCCCTCCACAGTGTTAAATTCAAATTCTGATCGAAAATTTCCCCAAAATGTAAAAAAACAATGTTTGTGGTGAAAAATAAGAAAATGCATAATTTGTCTTCACGTTGGCACAAATATCATCTTTGAAGTATGCTCCAATTACTCATGTGTCGTAGAAAGCATTTTCTGAATTTAAAAAAGTTTGTTTCTGACAAAACGATGAATTTGACAAGTAAAATTGAAAAAAATAGAAAATTGTTACAATAGGCAATAAAACAGGAAATATAATGTGATATATCAATTATAAGTTAAAAATATGTGAGAGAAAAATACGTTGTGCGAGAGAGAAAATGTAGGTGATGAGGAGGCGGCAGAAGGGGCTGCTCTTTTGTTGGGCTCGGAGAGGCGCCTTGACCGCCAAACAGCTCGGGCGGAAAAAGGTTTATGGCACTAGCGGCGAGGGGGGCTCGGTACCCTCCCCAGAACGACCCTCGGGGTGAGGAGCCGAGCGAACTACAAAAGGAGCCCTTGTCACGGCAGCTGCCATTAGCACCCTAAATGGTGACAAGCGGATCAAATGATCGCTACTGGTGTAAGCCGTAAATACGTCGGAGTGCAGGCGGCCAGTGATTAGACACGCGCAAGTGTTCTACCGGGCGAGAAAGAGCGAACTGCGCAGTTTCAGTAGCCCAATAACAAACAATGTTAAAATGACGATAAGAAAGAGTAACGAGTATTGGACGAGAACGAGAGAGGGCGGAGTCGAAGTCTGGATAGGGGGAAGGGATAGAGTAGCTGAGCGCGTGAGGGGAGATGGCGCAAAAAGACAGACGAAAAAACATTTTCGGAGAGAAGGGAAGAGAGGGAAAGAGATTTTCGAAGAGAACTAGTTTTCTGGAGATTTGTTAAAAAAAACTGTTCGGAGTCCGTGATGATCGCACGTAGATTAGTTGGCTAAATTTCATCCCCAGCTAAAGTGTGAGGGAGGAGACGGCAGGTGAAGGGATTGCGAATAGAACTATCAATGTGTCACTACAATAGACAATGTATTTCGCGCCCTCAATAAATGCGACGTCGAGTCGAGACTAATAGTCCGCGAATCAGACTCATATTGCACCGTGGTGTGGGTGGACGACACGCAAATTGACGTATGTGTGTGTGGGGGCGGCACGAATAGCAGCTACAGTTGGGTCCTGAGCATCCGGACCAGCGGTCATCACAGCAGAGGTCAGCCGCGGTTGTTCGCCGCGCGACGACGAGGTTCCAGGTCACGAGCGTCAGGGCGGTTCTCCAAGCTATAATACGGGGTCAACGCTCGAGTCCATGGCTGCATCCAAGACTACGCGGACATAAAAGGGTATGCGCCAGCAAAGACATTATAATAATTAGCATTAATGAAGTAAGAACAGAGAAGAATAACATTTTGTAGTAGTTAAAAACATTGTAGTAATTAAGTAATTTTCGGCCAAATAATGTACCCAAATTTTCAATAAGTTAATTCAAAGTTCAATTCAACAATGACTTTCATTTTAAAAAAAGGTAAAATTCCTGCAAATTTGCTAGCATGTGTGAAATTAATTTTAAATAAAAAGGAAATAGTAAATGATAGTATGAGTGTGTGCGGGCATGAGCCAAAGAGAGCGGCCGGGCAGCTCTCAAATTGGCAAAGCATGTTGCAAAATAGAGGTTAATTAATAGGGGGAACGAACTCACCCTATGGTACTTTCGCGGACTGGGCAAGTCAGGCCCGCGGCACCATCACAATACTAATTCAAATTTCAATGTGCATGTTTTGAAAACAATTATTCTGCATCTTGCGTGTTCGGCCATTTGAAAATGAATGTTTGCATGCATATTTTAGCATTCGATAGTGCGTGGATTTCCTGTCTCTATAACCGTTACTAAAGGCGAGAATCGTGCTGATTTAGCACCACTAGTTTTACATTAATATACCCAAGAAAATGGCGACGTATCTATCTCCGAACGGCTGACAAACTTCTTTTGAATCATTATAATTTATACAACATGTGCACAAAGTTTCTGGAATGAAGTACTACTTGCCACAGTTTGCGGAATTGTAGGCTAGATGGTGTTTGAATCTCCCTCTGGCAGACCGGCAGTCCGGCAGTATTTTTGGTTGTTTTTTTCTCACATACGAGGTGCGATCCAAATATTTCTTTAGATTTTCTAGAAAAAAAAGCAGAAAGGATTGTGGACATTGTCAACGTATAAATTACACAGAACAGTAGACGAATACTAATATCGTAAATGGAATAATCACGTTTACCGCTTACACAGAGGGACAAGCATACTAAAACAGTGCCAATGACAAAGGGGACACTCCTTGTTTGACGAAGGGATCAAATGATTACGGATCTGGGGAAAGCCACAATATTCCTACAATAGATGCATAGAACGTTTTGCGATGAAATATTTTTTTTCGTAGGGCCTGCCTCGATTAATCGGCGCTTGGATAATCTCATGCCTTTTCTAGTATCTAATCTTACCTTACCATGAATGAGTTCGCGGAAACTTAGTTTTCTCAAAAAAATCATCAAATTCATTTTGTTCTCTTCCAAATTGATCTCTAGCGATATGTAGTACACTGAAGGGCAGAAAAAACTTGTACGTCTGCCTAATATCATGTAGGATCCCCGTGAACACGCAGAAATGCCGCAACACGACGTGGCATGGACTCGACTAATTTCTGAAGTAATGCTGGAGACAATTGACACCATCAATCCTGCAGGGCTGTCCACAAACTCGTAAGAGTACGACGGGGTGGATATCTCTTCTGCACAGCACGTTGCAAGCCATCCCAGATATGCTCAATAATGTTCATGTCTGGAGATTTTGGTGGCCAGTGGAAGTGTTTAAATTCAGAAGAGTGTTTCTGGAGCCACTCTGTAGCAATTCTGGACGTGTGGGCCATCGCATTGTCCTGCTGGAATTGACGAAGTCCGTCGGTAGACACAAAGAATATGAATGGGTTCAGGTGATCAGGCAGGTCGCTTACGTACTTGCCAGAGTCGTATCTAGACGAATCAGGGGTCCATATCACTCCAACTCCACACGCCCACATCAAAGAGACTCAAACCAGCTTCTGACATTCACCGGTCCGTGGATTCATGAGGTTGTCGCCGTACTCGTACACGTCCATCCGCTCGAAACAATGTGAAACGAGATTCGTCAGACCAAGCAATGGGTTTCCAGTCCTCAACAGTCCAATGGCGGTGTTGACGGGCCGAGGCGAGGCGTAAAGCTTTGTGTGGTGCAATCATCAAGGGCACATGAGAGGGCCTTCGGCTCCGAAACACCACATCGTCGCCAGTGGCGTAGCGTGACTCGCACGTTTGGGGATGCTCAACAATAACGCGAACAGAAGACTGCCCCATTTTTCTTGCGCTGACTATAACACCACGCTCAAACTCACTTAAATTATGATAACTTACCATTATAGCAGCAGTAACTGTGCCAGACTCTGGTTGACTTATATAGTCGTTGCCGACCCAAGTGCCGTATTATGATTGGTTTCAGATCTCATTTTTTACTTTCTCGCCTTTTTACTTTCCCGTATACGTACGTATACACGGAGTGATATACGTAGTATAGGGAAAGTTATGTAATGCTGCGCGAAAAAATGGCCAATTTTCGGCGGAAAAAAAATTAATTGCCGGGCCGTGAAAACGAATAAGTGGATAAAACCAGTTGCTAAATTAAGAAAAAAAATCCTCTATCTCGTGGTGTGGTCAAAATCCATGATTTGTTGCTTCTTTATACTTAAAAATCGATTGACGGCATTCCATCAGTCTGTCCGTCTGTCCGTCCGTCTGTGGTCAACGCTAGCGCCTAAACCGTTCGGTCGATTTTCTTCAAAATTGATATTCCCCAGTCGATCTGATTCTAGTCAAAGCTTTGTGATTTTGAAAAAGATTCTTTAAAATTTGGGGGTACTTTATATGAAGCCCCCCGGGGGTTTTCAAAATTTTCTCAAAAACGGCTCCAAATTTTTTCTTTAAATTTCTTGTATGAATAGAGGAAAATACACTTTTTAACACGGCATAGGTCCGATTTTCACGTACAGCTCTGAATTTTCGAAAATTGTGAAAGTTTGAATTTTTTTCTCCAACTACAAAATTGAAGATAGAGATTTTTTCTTCAAATAAAATTTGTTCTGCATATTGAGTTCTTTAATAAAGGTCATGTAAATGTTTTTCACAATTTTGGTTGTTTTCGTGCAATATTGCGTGCAATATGTGCAATTTTAAAAAATTACAAAAACAAAATTTTCTCAAAAACGGCTCCAAATTTTTTCTTTAAACTTTTGGTAGGGATAGTGGTAAATGTACTCTATCAATGACATAAAAGCCATTTTGGTCTATGGGTTGTTTTTTTCAAAAATTACCAAAATGGAAATTTTTTTACTTGTCTCTCACGTCGTTAATATTTACATTATCGGCGATTTTTTTACATTATTATATTTACGAGTATATATGCTTTAAATAATGTCAAGTAAAGTTTCTCGAAAACACTACCGTTTTCTGTGAAAAGTAGCTCAAATTTCGGCATTTTCAGAAATGCTCAAACGTCATTTTCTCGTATATGGCTGCAATTTTTTTCTTGAAACTTTTGTAACGGATAGTGCTAATTACACTCATTAGTATAGCGTGAATTTTTTTGAGATTTTTTGTTTTTTTCAAAAATTATATAAATGTAAATTTTTTGAATGATCTCTCACATCTTTAATATGCACATTATCCGCAATTTGTAAAGATGATTATATTTGTGAGTGTAAGTGCTTCAAATAAAGTATTTTGAAAACTCAAAAATTTTCTGTGAAAATGAGCTTCAAATTTCGCATTTTTAGTAGTGCTAAAACGCCATTTTCTCTTAAATGGCACATCATTTTTAAAAGAAAATTGCCATTTACGGCTAGGTTTTTGTGTTCTTTAATATTCTAAAATTAATGTTTCTGTTCTACCAATAGGAAACCGAAAATTAAGAAAATGACAAAAAAATGTACTTTTGGCGATGATAGATGGTAGCTGGCAAGAAAGAGTATGTGGCAATTCCGAATAGCTAGCGAAGACCCAGGAAAATAGAAAACTAATACGGGAAAGTCTGTGCCATTCAAATAAGGTCGTGTTGAATTTTTTGAAAATATGAGTTGTTTTTTCTATAATTTCCTGACAAACGAAAGTCCGCTCGGAATTGACTGCGCTTCGCTTTCGTCGTATTCTGACAACTAAAATTTTAAAAATACATTTGTTTCTGAATTACATGTATTTATCAAAACCACATCTTCAAATAAGGTCATGCTTAATTTTTTCAAAATACGAGTAACTTTTCTATAATTTTGTGACAAACATAATAGCCCGCTGTAAATTTACAGCGCTTCGGACAGCTGGGTGCGTCGTAAATTAGAATGGGCAATTTTGTATATTATTTCTTTCTTCGTTTCTTACATTAGAACTTTTGTTATACACTTACACATTAATATTTTATAAATAGTTTATTTTGAAATATTTGAATTAAGTAAAAAGAATTAATAGCTCTGAGAATATCGACAATGCAGGGTCTGCAACAATGGAATTCACTTTGCGCTCGCGAATTTCTGTGAATTACGTATCATTGTTGTGACCTGAAGGAGCTGTATGAAAAGGAGTTATAATTGTCTAATTTATGTTGATATTTGCATGAAAATATTCAGTTTTCGCAGCAAATGCTGTAGCATTTGTAGTGAGTAGAGAATTTGTTGCATGGTTTTAAAATACTCTTCTCTAATCATGGCCCTATGGAATGCATTTCTATATTGTCCAGGTTATCAGGCTTCTTTTTCCAATATAGGTTTACAAAACGTTTGTATTAAATTTTGTGCAGATGTAGAATTCACACAGTTCTGACAACACTGCGATGGAAACAGTGAGTTGTAAGCTAAGATGTTAGTAGCGCACAAAGTGCAATATTTCAGTATTATATAGCTGTTTCCTCTAATACGGGAAAGTAAGTGCTGTTGTAGCACCACTAGTTCAATACGCATGGCTGTACCAGTTTTTTTGTTTTTACTTTCTCGCCTTACGAATACTTCGTAAGATGAGAAAGTTATGTAATCGTGCGGCGGAAAACGGAGAATTTTCGCCAGAAAATCTTTTATAGCAGGGGTCTGGTGACAGAAAAGTGGATAAAACCTGTTGCTAAATTTAGAAAAAAATCCTCTATCTCGTGGTGTAATCAAAATCCATGATTTGTTGCTTCTCCATACTTCAAAATCGATTGACGGCATTCCGTCCGTCTGTCCGTCTGTGGTCAACGCTAGCGCCTAAACCGTTCGGTCGATTTTCTTCAAAATTGATATTCCCCGATGGTTTTGACTCGTCTCAAGGCCTCTTGAATTTGAAACCGATATCTTAGTATTTGAGGATACTTTACATGAAGCCCATTTTGAGATATAATGAATTAAAAAAATGCCTCCATTTTTTTTGATTATATTTTGTTGTTGAATAGTGCGAAGAACGTTGAAGGGAATGACGTAGATATCATTTTGGTTTATAGGCCCTATTTTTCTAAAATTGCAAAAAACTGTTTAAAAACTCCAATATTGAAGATAGAGATTTTCGCTTCAGACAAAGTCGGTTGTAGAAAATTAGCACTTCAAGTAAGGTCATGTACCATTTTTGGGAAAAACGAATAGTTTTTGCGTAAATTGCGATTCAAATTGACAAAAAAAACTTTTCTCAAAAACCGCTCCAAATTTTTTCTTTAAATTTTCTGCACGTGTGTAAGAAGTGAAAGTAAATATATAAATAAACTAGTGGTGCTATAGAATGGCACATACTTTCTCGCAGTAGTTATTTTCCAAATGCCGATCATCCGATAAATTATGTGGGGTTAACCGTTCACCGCTGCCTTTCTTGGTCATGTTTTTGAAAGACATGTTTTTCGCATGTTTACAATTACCTTCTTCCTAATGATAGAACTGATTCAAGATCGTTTTGACTGAAATATTAGGAGTTGTTCCCCAAATCGATCCCGTAGCGCGGTTAGTTAATGCACCTTCGGGTTGAGATCTTCAATAAGGAAGGTACCGAGTTCAATCCCCCTTGGGGAATTTTAATTTGATGAATGTGATGTTGCAGGAAAAAACACTGAAGAGTGTAGATACTTTATTGAAAATCATTTGAAGAACTTCTACTCACGAATAGATTCAATGTAGATAAATTGACAGGACTTGTCTGTGTTTTCCCTAACTGCGTCTTTTAAACTATTTTTCAACTCTGTTATTCGATTTCTGAAGCGTATGACATGTCAAATCAACCGTTGTCTAGTATATATCTGTATGAACCAATTTAAAATTATGAGCATTTTAAATGTAATTGTAATATAATATATCCAGAAGGCATGCGATGCACTTACATATCCCTAACGGTTCCAAAAATGGTTATTACTTTCTAGCTTTACGAATACTTCGTAATGCGGTTTATCGCTGCCTTTCTTGGTCATGTTTGAAAGACACGTTTTTCGCATGTTGAAAATTACCGGCTCCTAATAATAAAAGCGATAGAATTACGTATAGACTAAAATATAAGTAATTGCGATAAATGTCCTGGAAATGTCTGAATATATTTGTTCAAATAATTAACTTTTAACAATTTTTTACTTCTCTTGTATTTGTAAAGCGTTTTGCCATCGTATCAATTGTTTCTTAATCATGCATTTACCATTTTATAGGTCGGTTCTATTCTTTCATGGTTCTGTTCGACAGAGACGGTGTTGATGTTGCGTAGTGGTGTAAGTGCCGGTTCGTTGACTTTGATTTTCGGATGTCGGGTCTCGGTACCGAAAAAGTTTGCTGGTATAATACACTTTTTCTGGTTTATGAAGTAGTGGAATAGCAAAAATGACCGTATAGAAGCAGAGCGAGAAAGTATGTGCGTTGGAAGCACCACTAATTTGTTTTTGCTTTCCAGAGTATATTAAAGCTAGTGTTTCTTCAGTCCTCGAAGTACTTCTGAAACGCAGTTTCAGTAAATTGTTTAGCTTCTTCGGAAACTGTGTTTAGCTCTTTCAGGGTCCCTGGTTTTATTTCAATATTGGCAAAACCTCTTCCTTCCTAAAAAAAACAGGATTTATAGGATTTCTCGCTGACAATATCTTAACTTCATTTTATAATGGAGCTATCTACAAAACAACGGCCTTGTAAATAAAAAGAACGTCTGGAGTCTATAACTTCTTTTTCTTCTTGCCGTTTTCTTAACCACTACTTCGGTCTTCCGGCGCTTAATCTTCTTCTCCGGTCTTCTCTGTCCTTCCAGGCATCAGGAGGTAATTTCCACTTCTCGATTGTCTTTCTGATCTGGTCGTTCCACCCTGGTCTTGGTCTTCCTCGTTTTCTCCTTTCACTAGGTTGCCATTCCAATGATCTTTTGGGGAGTATTTTCTCCTCCATTCGTTGTACATGTCCAAACCAAGTGAGTTGTTTCTTTTCAATTTCCTCTATAATATCATGGCGCAAATTCATTATTTCCTTAACTCTTTCATTTATAATGCTTTCCCTTCTACATATTGCTGCAGCTCATCTGAGGAAATCCATTTCCAGGGCTCTCATTTTTCTTTTCTGTTGTTCTGGAAGTTTCCACATTTCTGCTCCGTATAATGTAACACTTTCAATCATACTTTTATATATTCTAAATTTCGTTTTTCTGCTTATATTTGGATCCCAGATCACTGGATTCAGGGCTCCCAAAATTTTCCTTCCTTTAATTATTCGGGTTTCACATTCCTTTTCATAAAAACCTTATTTCCCTATTGTTGTTCCCAAGTACTTTATGTCCTCTGCTGTTCTTATTATTTCTCCAGTCTCCATAGTCAATACCTCATGTGTGCTGCCTAGTGTCCAGTACACTGTTTTCTATAACTTTAACTTTAAAAGGATTGTTTTACAACAAAACCGTATAGGAACTTTTTGTATGAAATCTTATAAGATGGTTATAACTAAACTTTCCCTACAGGACACGTTTTAACAAGGAAACGAATTATAGTACGAGGATCAAACTTGCTAGTATTACAGTTCAGAGTATGGGATACATGATTTCTATGCGTTGCAGCGCCACCGGCCAGTTCCAAATAAGGTCACCAGGTGCCATGATCAAACATAGTGCTGAATTGTCGCAAACACTGGACCAGTCGCCGTACGCTTGTTGACGAGTCAACATGGGTTTGGATAAATTGAGCAGGGTATTATTGGTGAAACTCTTTTATCAAAATAACAGTAATGCTGCAGCTGCACTTCGAAAATATCGTCGGCTGGAAGGATTATGGAAGGGTCCTCTTTCTCCACCTGCTTTGCGGAACATCGAATCAACTGGGGAACTGGGTGTCGCTCCGAGAAGAGGCCGTCGACCAGAGGAACCACAAATGGTTGATGAAATCGCTGTTGCTCTGGCGGACAACGCTGTGCGCAATTCTCGAGCGTCAAGCAGTGCGCGTGCTGTGTACCGACAGTTAAACATCCTTGGGCCACTGTAGGGCCACTTCGACGCGAGATAGAAAGAGTTAGTCAACTTCCGTTTGAATTCTCGCGAACCGTTGAGGAGAATATACGAAACTGCCAAAGCTAAAAGAGTGATAGAAACAGTGAATTCTGTCTTAAATGAGGTGGTGGAGACCCCAGGCAGAGATCTAGATATTACTGAAATCAATCACATCATATATGCAACTGGATATCTAGTATCTCAGATAATTTTGGGGCCAGCCAAGAACACCGACGGCCGACAGCAAAACAGAGTAAACAGCTCTGTACCCCCATGGATGAACAGAATTATGAAACGGATAGCCGGCACCCGGAGCGAAATATCACTCTTAGCTGAGGCATCTTCTAAATCAAGGCACACCTCTAAAGTTCAACGAAAAATATTCAATGTTGAACAAAAATACCAAATTGAAAATGACACCAGCAGGCTAATGGTAGTTGAGAAGCTAAAAGAGAAAATTCAAGCATGGGCTCAAAGAATTAGACGTTACAAACGTAGAATAGATTTCCGTGTACAGAACCTGTTGTTTGAAACAGACGCGAAGAGATTCTATCGCAATCTGACTCAAAAACCGAATGGCAAAGCTGATACTCCTTCAAAAGAAGATGTCGAAGCGTTTTGGGCAGGAATCTGGGAGGAGAGCAGATCCTACAACAAAGACGCATCTTGGCTTCAATCTGAAGTTGATGCTGCCGATGAACTTGTAGAAACAGTGGAAGATGTTCACCAATTCTCGGAAGAGAATTCTCTTCCAAGCAATTAAGAACATGGGAAACTGGAAGTCCCCCGGGATTGATAAGATCCAGATTTATTGGATTAAGAAATTAACAGCAATACATTCTCATCTAGCAAGAGCTGTTAATAAAATTTTAGAAAACCCAAAGGAAATCCCGGAATGGCTCACACGCGGCATCACGTATTTGCTACCCAAAGCGGGAGACAGCTCTTTGGCGAAGAACTACAGGCCAATTACTTGTCTGCCAGTAATGTACAAACTTATAACTGCAGCCATTGCTGACAAAATGTATAGGCACCTAGAGAAGAACCATCTGTTGCGAGTTGAACAGAAAGGATGTCGTAAAGGTTCCTATGGCTGTAAGGAAATCTTGCTTCTGAATAAAATAATTTTGAATGATGTAAAGAAACGAAAACGTAATTTAAGCATGGCTTGGATCGACTACCAGAAGGCCTTTGACAGTGTACCACACGATTGGATTTTGAAGACCCTGGAGATCTATCGATTTCATCCTAGACTTGTTGAGTTTTGCAAGGCTAGTATGAAGTCGTGGAGTATCAGGTTACTAATACACAGCGGAAAGGAAGCAGTAGAAACCAGAAGTATTCAGATTAACAGGGGAATTTTTCAAGGAGATTCACTATCCCCTCTGCTGTTTTGCATTAGTTTGATCCCACTATCGAGACAGTTGTCGCAAGCTGACTTTGGGTTTAAGCTCCATGGTGATGAAAGGCCAGTATCACATTTGTTTTACATGGATGATCTTAAAGTGTTTGCTAAGAATGAAGCGATTCTCTCCCAAATGCTGTCTATCGTGTATGACTTTAGCAATGACATCTGCATGAAGTTTGGTCTTGACAAGTGTGCAAAAGTCAATTTAAAAAGAGGGAAACTCACAACGTCTGAGAACATTGAAATTGACACGCACACTGTGATTCAAGATCTTGAGCCAGGTAAAACTTACAAATATCTGGGCATTGAAGAATGTGAAACCATCTCGAACGACAGAATGAAAGAGAGAATTCGTAGGGAGTATTGTAGGAGAGTGAGACTGGTCCTGCAGTCCGCTCTGAATTCCAGGAATAAAAAATCTGCAATAGGTAGTTTGGCGGTACCTGTAGCCGAATACAGTTTTGGGCTAGTGGACTGGACTGAGCAAGAAATTCGCACCATGGATCGAAAAACCAGAAAACTGCTAACAATGCATCATGTTTCCCACCCTCGAGCTGATATACATAGACTTTATGTGTCACGTAAGGAAGGAGGAAGAGGCCTCAGACAAATTGAGGCCTCCTGGCACAACGCAATAGTCGGGTTGGGGAAGTATGTAGTCAGCCATCAAGATGACCCTCTAATGAGGCAGGTCATGAAATCTGACCGAAGAATGGGAAACAGAGGCGTTGTTAGTGTAGCAAGAAGCATTGCGAAGAAAACTAGGCAAGACACGTCGAATAACACAGACACTGAACTTCTGATGCTGCTAAACATGAAGTGTGAGACACAAAAAATATTAAAGAAATCGTGGAGAGACAAACCACTCCACGGACAATACCTAAAAAGAATGGACAAGGTGCAGATCAATAAAGATCAATCATTTATGTGGCTTAAAAGGGGAAGAATGAAGCCAGAATCGGAAGCACTTGTAATAGCTGCCCAAGATCAGGCCTTGAAAACACGACATTATGATAAAGCGGTTCTCAAAATTTCCCAAGATGATAAATGCCGCATTTGCCAGGAGCAAGTAGAAACCATTGATCATATTGTCTCAGCTTGTCCAATCCTAGCAAAGACCGAATACCTGAAAAGACATGACAGGGTGTGTAGCTACCTCCACTGGCAGATCTGTACCGCCCTCGAAGTTCCAAACACATGCCTCAAGTGGTACGAACACTCACCAAAACCGGTGACGTCTGTTGGATTGTGCACGATATTGTACGACCAACAAATTCAAACTGATCGCACGATAGCGGCAAACAAACCGGATATAGTTATCCGGGATTTGGAGAACAAATCGTGTTTACTTATCGATGTTGCTGTACCTTGCGATCAAAACGTCGTTACCAAGGAGGCAGAGAAACGTCTTAAATACAAGAGTTTGGAAATCGAGATCAGCCGAATGTGGAGCGTAAAAGCACAGGTCGTCCCAATAGTTATCGGAGCTCTGGGATTTGTTCCGCAAAATTTGAGTAAGAACTTATCTAAACTCCCTGGTAATTCAAAAGACTGGGAAGTGCAAGAAATTGCTTTATTTGGAACAGCCCACATTTTGCGTTAAGTATTGTAGAGGCACTGATAGTCACCGGATCTGCTCCTTAGGTAGCTGGTTGCAACCTGGAGTAGATCTTATATTCAGCCGACTCATAACATCTTTAGTCGTGATGTAATGGGAAAATAATAATAATAGAATAATGCGCACAATCGTGCACATGAGGTTAGATCTATTTTTGCACACTTAGTTGTGTCCACGACATAGTCATTTGGGAGCACCCGTTTAGGTGATATCGTATACACTATTTATCATAGAGGTTGCACACGCAGTTATAATTTGGTTCATGAAACAGTTTTGTGGCACACTCTTTATGGTGAAACCCACGCGTTGCAAATCGAGTTACTTGATGTCTCAGTTCTTTATTTGGGCCTGTCCAATTTGAATTGGTCAGAGCGGGCGTGCTGTAGAAATCTTTCCAGATAAGATCGCGTTTTTTCTTCTTTCTTTTAGAATCTGTTCAGACGCTGCGGGGGGTGGTAACAAATATTGAATCCGCAAATTTATGAAGGTTTCTTTCGCCAATTCAGGGGCTAGTCTCGAGGGAGTGAATCTTTAAAGCGATAATATTTTCTTAAAAAATGTTGCCTTTACATTTTCTCATAGTTTTAGATCATTTTTCTTTAGGTGTTCTTTGCATTAAAAAGTTGCATCGCTGTGTTTAGGGAAAATCTGTTAAGGGTTATTTCGTTCGTGATTCTTTATGTCGCAGCAGTTCTTTCTTTAACATGTGTACTGAAAGTAGTTCCTGAAGTTTAGAAAGTGATGCTAAGATATCTGAACGACCGTACACATTTTCATCTGTCGTGTTGTTTTATATATTCGTTTTGTGCAATTTTACATCCCTCTCTAAAGAACATTGGGACCGTCTACTCAACGTTTATCACCAATTCATTTTCAGCAGCCCATGTGATCAAGTCATTGACACATTGCTGATGAACCCATTGACACTATACCTGATTAAGCCATTGATCTGTGCACTGATTGATGGTCTGCACTGTGATCAAGTCATTGACACTATGCCTGATTATAGCACATGGTGGCCATATTTGGAATTGACCGGTGGCGCTGTGATGCATAGAAATTATATACCCCATAACCCAAGTCTGGACAATAATACTACAGAGCGTCCGAGGTTAAGAATGAAGTACAGTCTCTTATGGCGACAGTGATGCCAGACGTGGCGCTTTTCTGCTCTACTGTATGAACCAAAAGTTATGCGCTCGATAGTGCCGACGAATCCCGCAATGAGGCGGAGCGCTAGTTTAGCGCTAAATTAGTTTGTTTCAAACCTTTCTAATGTTATTTCCTTTCAAACCTTTCTAATTTTCTTCCCTTTCCTCAAATCTAAAACTATTCTTACGACACTCCTGTACACAGTAAAAGGATTTCTGTTAAGTTTCTCACCTTCTTTGTGCTTCGAAATGTGTAATAAGAAATCACAAAGAAATATTAATTTTAAAGTGCGCCACTATTTCATACATCTGGAACTGAAGCCGACTATTTGCAGTTCCAAAAAGGTCAAATCTGTTATTCCCTTATTATCAGCAGAGAAATAATAAGTTTTGATTACCGATACAATCGGAGCCCACGGGAACAAGCTGATCTGATTCACGGAAAATCAAGCTGCCTTGCGCCAGGAGGGTGGCCAGTCAGCTCCCATTAGGCATTGAGTACAAATCTCGATCAAAAATATTTACTTCAAAACATTCATTCACCAGAAAAGTGATTGTGAATTACATACCTTAATATTGGTTATCTTCCGTCTGCAATGGCTCAATCCCCTCCAGATCGTCTGTGCCACTGCTGGAATCCTCGGAACTTTCGTCATCGAGATTAATTTCAATATCACTGATTTCATCCTGCAGTTCATCAACTTTCCACATTTCAGTTTCCAGTTTTTTTACACCCTCAACGTAATTGCTCCAATGCTCTACGCTTACATTTTCGAATGCATCGTGAACGATACGTTCCGCATTTTTTATTTTAAAATCAGTGTTGTTCATTCTAACATAGTTTTTCACTTCAGCCCACACTTTCTCTATCGGGTTCAGTTCGCAATGATAGGGAGGTAATCGGAGAATGGTGTGCCCAGCAGCTGTCGCCATATCATCGATTACGTACCCTTCATATTTATCTTTAACAGTTCTCACAATTTTTATTAAATCACTTTTTAGAAAATGATCTTCAAAACCGATATCATGAGATCGAAGCCAATCTTTAATATTATTTTTCTTCCACGACATATTGGGAATTTTTTTCCCTCCTGCGACTGTGATAGGAAGCATTATCTGCAACAATGACAGAGTTCGGAGGGAGATTTGGAAGCAGCTGTTCGGCGAAGTACTTCTCGTATCTGTCAGCATCCATTTCTTCATGTGCATCCACCGTATTTTTTTTGCAAAGGAATACATCCTTGGCTCCTGTCACGAAACCATGTTCATTGCCCGCGTGCACAAGAGCGAGACGCGGACCCCGAGAAGTTGGTGCCTTCAAACCACATGACAATCCTGACATAAATGCTTGCCTGGATATTTTTACAGTGGTGTCTTGCCATTCCTTGTTAACAGAAGTTCCAGCGTTAATCCACGACTCATCAGTGTAGACAATGTTCCGTTTTTCATTTCTAATTTTTTTAATTTGGTACAAGTACCTATGTCTCCATGAAATAATATCCTCTCGTTCAATCAATAATGCCCGGTTCCCTCGTTGACTATATGTATACCCCATTTCTTTTAGTAAAAGATGAAAACTGGATTTCTTAAAATTGGGGAGATCATTGTCACTGCTCACTGCCGCAAGAATACTTTTTAATGTTGGCGGAACATTCTTCATATAAAACGAATGCACTTTCCTGCGGATTGCACTTCGCACGAAGTCGTCGTATTTTGTTTCCTTGCTGTTGACACGGATGCATCGACTTTTCCTCTTTTTATTCGGAGTTTTGATTGCACCACTTGCAGCTTCTTGTCTTGTAGCAAAAACAGTAGTTGAACTTACACCGACTGCTGCCGCTGTTTCGTCCGCAATCCATTGTACTGGTTTCTCTGGATCCCCTTTTAAATAGTTATAAATATTAACAACCATTTGTTTTTCTCCACTATGAAGCACTTTACCGCTCTTCCGCTTTATGGTTGGTGGATCACACATTTTAAATTAAATTTTGCAAAGAAAAATAAATTAAATTAAAAAAATTGTAAATTAATACATTTATCACAAGCTAAAAACCAAAATGAAGAAAAGTAAAGGAAATTACATTTAAATTTAATGTCATTAAAACTATAAATATGAAAACTAACACGACTACGAAGCACAGGCGAACGAACAATCGGCACGCGTTCTTTCTGAGCACAGTGTGATACTGCAACCGAAGCACGTGGCAGCGCAGCGGTGGCTGTTCCAACCGCCGAACGCGTCCCTTCCTACAAAAATTAATCAATTCTACAGATATTTACCACGATTAGTGGTAAATATATATATGGCATTCGCTCTATAATTTTACTAATATCATTGTTGTTATGGAAAATAACGTTAATGAGGATTTAAAACAGTTTTGAAATGTTAAAACGGGGGGGGATGTTTCTTTACCGGAAAAGCCCATAAGGCCCTGTACTTCATTCTTAACCTCGGACGCTCTATAGCAAGTTTGGTTCTCGTACTATAACTCGTTTCTTTGTTATTACGTGTTATGTAGGGAAAGTTTAATTATAATCATCATGCACTTTAATTTTGTATAGAGTATACGTTTCGATAGGATTGATAGTTATCGAGATATTTTATACACACAAAAAAACCTTCGAAAAATTACCTATAAACGACCCCGCCTCCGGCTCACCCCCACATTTCACGATTTTTAGTATAATTTGTGGTAGGTACAAGCAAAAAAATCATGCCAAGTTTCAAAATTCCGTTTTTTTTCCGTTCAATCTCCAATCTTTGGTCAAATTTCGATGGGCTAATAGAACATGTAAACATGATACAAACTACAGAGTCTCTCACACATCACTTGGATTGTTTACTTTCTGTCTTCTCCAATAATTTCACGCACTTTCGGCCTATCTGTTGAAAATATTGGTTGACACGAATGCTAATCACTCACAAGCCACAGATTCTCGGTCTTTTAAAACGTTTGAATGACTCCCGGGCAGAAATGCAGTTAGCGGTCTGATACGTTGCTGCGCGCTGTCGATTCTCAGAATTCGCAGTGCGGCCGAGGCCGAAGCGGCCGGCGCGCCAGTGCCGACGTACGACGTGCCGACGTAATTTCCCTCTGCGATGTAAACATTTTAAACTGAAAAAATACAAGAGCAAGAAGAACGCTTATCATTTTACTATCAGGTAACCTGGAGCACAATAAATCAATAACAAAATATCTGAAATGTCTGCTCCAGGAACAATTCGGTTTACGAAAATTCTTGTTTTTTTTCTGTGACATTAACTGGAGAACGAGAGCTGAAAAGGACTTTAATATTAAATCCTGTAACTTGCGCCAGTTGCTGAAATTTGTCTATGAAAACAGTTAAAATTTTTCTTCCAATGAAAAATCGAGTTTTCCAATCAACATGAGCTCTGAACTTTCACCCTTAATTGTGAGGCTTCGCTATGCGTGTCCAAGTTGAAAACAAGGCTCAAGCCTTCGGCCCTCGCGTTAACATAAAACATTCTTCAGTCTATCCAACGCATTGTATGCGGATACTCACCTTAAAACGCATTTGGCGCGAATGTTTTCTTTATTTGTTGCAGGAAAGCCTCCATTTTGTTTCCTCCTGTTTGGCCCATCAGCTCGCTTCTCCACATGTTTTTGCATAAATACCACAGAGCACCCACGGTAGTCTTTCTTTATCTATGCAGAAATTCGCGTGCGTGAACGTAGATGAATCAGACCTCGTGCGTGTACAAATCAGACCACTATCTGCTCCTACTCGAGTTCGAAACTCAAAATATTCTCACTAGCCACCTCCAACATACTCTGTTCAGCATGCTGTACGTTTTAGTTGCTTGAAACAAAACTTCAAGTAAATCCTTGCTCTTTAGCAGAAGTTTGCAGAAGCCCAAGAACACAATCAAACAGCAATAACTCCTGCCTAATACCACGAAGCGTACACTTTCTTTTAATTCCTGTATCAGTGGCGTAGCTGTGTGGGGGCAGGAGGGGCGTTCCGCCCCGGATGACACCAATTAGAACACTTAATGATTGGAATTATATATTTTTAATGATTTATTTAAAAAACATATTTTTATAAAAACCATACACTTGTTAATTATACTTCGTTTCGGATTATTTACTTAAAAATTAAATTTCAATTATTCTGAATAAAATGCAGTTTTTAATATATTATAAATAAATGTCATGTGCAAATATATTTTATTTAATAATGTATAAACTATTCATTAATAGTTTTTCATATTTAATTTAGGTGGGGGGGAGTGATACCATTAGTTTTGCCCTGGGTGACACCAACTGAAGCTGCGCCACTGTACAGGTGTACCTGTACACTTCGTGCCTAATACAACAAAATTTTGTAGAGTAGGAACTGGAATTAAAGTCCCTAGATACTGACTGGAATATACTGACTCTAACTGGAATATGCAGCCAGAGTCCACTAGTGGCGGAATCAGGAACTGCGTTTGGTTTGAGCGGCTTATTCAAATTCTGGGATATTTGGGGGGGGGGTGACGTTAGGGCAATATCCAGAGAGTATATATCGCATTGCTCTTTCCTACAGATAAAACTACATGTATCTTCTCAAACTGACTTCATGCATCACACCAATTCACCATTCAATCAAAATATTCTGATCCTCAAAAAAATGACTTCTTTCTGTTCTGCAAAGTCATTGAGTAGAAATCATAAATGAAAGATAAAACAGCAATCTTAACCTAAAGCAAAATTGGAAGTAGTTACCATTCAAAACTTCTCAATGGAACATTGAAAAAGCGTAAACCATAACACTGAATTGTACTTTTCCTTTCAGCAATATAGTTTTTACGTTTAGCTTCAAACATTAAGTGCTTTGGAAACTTTTGGTAACTTTTTAACTTCATTTATTTCTCACAGTTAATTTGGAGTAAACATCAACACTTCCTACTAGAAAACAAAATCTTCCATTTCAATTCCTAACAGCAAATTGATTTTCCTCATGTGGGCTGAATTTCATGAGTCTCATAACTACACATAAGTTTCTATCAGTTTGAATATTAAAAATAATATATATTTTTTGTTCACAAGATGTAAAAGTGTTTGACTAAAAAATCTTTGATGACTGATCAGACATGTTGATGTTTCAATAATTAACATTGAAATATACCTTCATCCTTCACTTCGTAATACGTTGTCGTAAGTTTGACCTGTTCCGAATTTATAGAAAGATGTGGGCGCCAGGAACAGGTGACATAAACTAATACTAACTTTTCCCTATTTAATTCTGTCAAAATTATATGGGCATCCAGCTAGCTTGGGCCGATGGATTCGGATTACATGTATTCGCTATCGCTAAGATAGCCGATTACCTGATCTGCCGACTGTACAGCCTGGCGTGGAATCTGAAATATGGAAATTCTCTGCTTCCAACTAATTAGAAGCTTATGATTGACAAATGAACAGACTCTTTTCTTTTTCCAAAGAACAAAATTTAACAATTTATTCAATGTTAATTTTAACAGATTACTTAATGGCCATGACCCCTTTTAAAAGATATTATTTTAATATACTGCAGTATATGTTACCGTCTTGCCGACCCGCTCGTTCCGAAGACGCTTCTCACTTGGCCGATGAATCCGAGTCGCTCTTCTGTCTTCTGATCTTGCGCGGTTGCTGAAGTATCCAGTCCACACTGCATAAAATCTAGCTAAGTTCTTTCCGACGCTTTAGGTTTATAATCTTTCACACGAGTTTAATAAAATACTAATGTTCGAACTATCGTCCGGTGAACACCCAAAACTGCCCAAGTCCGCGGATGTACTCCGGCAAATAATTTCTAAGTCCGATGACGACTGTTACTTTTCGCACGAAAATGTATAAGTCTCACTTTCAACTACAAGGTCCGCACACTATTTGCACTCCACGAAACTCAAGAGCCGAGTTCACGACCTACACTCCACCACTCTGAGTCAGACTGTAACGATCTGCACTCAACGAAGCTCCAAGTCCGAATGAATGTTTTTCTGTATTTTGCAACCCTTGATGGGTCGGTAGCGTCCCACGTTCTATTTTTCCAAAACACGGCGGTAAACACCAGAAAGTCTAATTGCCCCCCGCCAACCCGCTCATTTCTTACAACCCCATGTAGCCGCGCCTTCGTCCGTCATACGTTTTTCGACCAATCACATATTCTTTATTATATCGATCTAGCCAGCGTTCCGGCACCTACGAGGCTTGCAGCTAGTTTATTTACCTGCCCTGCACCATAGCAACCCTCTGCGCTGGCGTTACTAGGGCCGGATATCGCCATTTTACAAGTCCATTTAGTCGCCCCGTATACAACTAATATTATGAATAAACCATGTCCCGTTCTGGTATATCACAACATCCCCTCTCCAAGCGTCATTTTGTTTGCTACCACCTAACTAAATGACAAGACCATATTAGAACTTTCTTCATGCTTCGTCACGCTGAACTCACTGACACTTTGCACTGTACTGACACTGAGCACTGCACTGTACTCTTGCAGCCTTACAACTATTTACATTAATTTGTGAACATGCCAACATAGTTTTAACCATTTCATTGCGTATCGCCTTATTGCCTATTATTAACATATTAATTGAAATTCCTTGCACGTTCCAACGACAAACAACACAACAAAACAAACAAACTATTATACACTACTATATACAAAACTATTTACAATGACACAAATCTTCAGTCGTAGGTATCGTCCCTTTTATACGGTTTGATATTTCTGTAATTATAGGTCCCCATCTGTTTGCCGTTTTCATCTTTTAGAATTACCGCGTTTTTACTTAATACCTTGACAATTCGGTACGGTCCTTTATACAGAGGAAAAAATTTATGAAATAACTTTTTATCCACCGAAGATACTTGAGGCACTCTAATCAATACTTCGTCATTTTCTTTATATTCGCCTTTAAAATATTGCTTCTGCTTTATCTTCCTTCTTGCAGCTGCTTCCTTCAAGTTATCATAAACTATGCTTATGTTATTATTATTATTTGAAGTCCCACTGATTTCCGGAGGTACTTCTATCCCCTTGAACGGGTATTTTTCTCCTGTTCTCCCCATATGAATCTCTATCGGCGTATTTCGCGTACTTCCATGAGGAACATGATTTAACACATAATTTAATAAAGGAACGGCCTCCATCCATCGGTTGTGACATTCCGAAATGTATACTCTAAATAGTCGTGAAATTTCTTTCATAATTCTCTCACTGGGGTTAGCTTGAGGATTCCGTACCGTTGTATAACCTACTTGCACCCCACTTTTTCCCATCTCTTGTTCCCATTTTCCGCTAGTAAATTGCGTTCCCAAATCACTAATAACTTTTCTCGGTACACCGAATTCTTCAAAAAATTTGCGACATTGCGTAATGCAACTCTGTGCATTCGCCTTTCTAATGGGATATAATTTTACTATTTTGGAAAAAACATCCATTATTACCAACAAATATTGATTTCCAAATTTAGATTTCGGCATCGGCCCATAGAGATCCACGGCGTATATTTCCTTAGGTGACATAGGTATTATCGCTTCTCTACTTCCTTCATACTTTTTATTGGGCTGTTTAGTTTTTTGACAAACGTCACACTCACTAATCTGCTTGCGAATTTGTCGCCCCATGCCTTTCCAATAACATTTTGATCGAAGAATAATTTCAATTTTGTTACATCCGAAATGGCCGAAATGTTGATGAGTTGATCGAATAAGCTCTCGCCTATGTGCCTCGGGTATCCAAATTTGATACTGTGTTCCCCGATTCTTAATTCGATGTAGTAGTATCCCTTCGTACATTTTCCACATTGAAAATTTCGGATCATCCCGTCGTCGGTCGTAATCTTCCGCTAAAAAATGCTCAATGATTCGTTTCCCCATAGGATCCTCCCTTTGAATTTTAGATAATTCCTCCTTCGTCCATTTCGGTTGTATTTTCGTTAACTGCATAGCATTTATATCCGATTCCGTACTATAATCCATTTTCTTAAATTTTATTCTCGACAAATAATCTGGCAAAACATTGTCGCGACCTTCACAATACTGGATGTCAAACTCAAATTGTTGAAGCCATAGTGACCATCTCAACAATCTATCATTATTTAAATGGCTCCTCATTAGGAAAATCAAAGCCTTATGATCAGTGATGACGGTGAATTGTTGTCCAATCAACATTGTTCTTAACTTTTGCGTAGCCCAAACAATCCCTAATGCTTCTCTTTCACTAGTAGTAAAATGTCGTTCACTAGGGGTCAACACGCGGCTTTCTAGGGCGATTATTTTCTGCTTATTATCTTCATCGAGTTGAAAAAGTACCGCTCCCATTGCAAATCCGCTACTATCTACTTGTAAATACATTCTTTTGTCAAAATCCGGATAGCTGATCAGGAACGTCTTATCAAAAAGTTTTTTCAATTTTTCAAACGCGTCTTGACATCTGGCGTCCCATACCCATTTCTTCCCCTTTCTTAATAGTTCTATTATTGGGTGTATAACTTCTGAATATCCTTTACAAAACCGTGAATAATAATTACACACCCCAATTAATCTCCTAACTTCCCTTACATTCCGTGGTCGTGGAAGATTCTTGATCAATTCTCTTTTCCGATCTTGTATGGACATTCCCTGATCGGATATGACGTGCCCCATGAATTCAATGCTCTTTCTACCGAACTGACATTTCCTAATATTCAATTTAAGGTTATGTGCCCGAAAGACTTTAAATAATTTTTCCAGTTTCCTTAAGTGTTCGCGCATTTTGCTAGAAAATAACACAATGTCGTCGACATACATCAGAGTTGTTTCCTTCAGTTCAGCCGGAATCACATCATCTAAGTAACTAATTAAGGCTGCGCCACTATTCTTCAATCCGAAAGCCATCCTTTGAAAACTATAAGTATTGCCTTCGAATGCAAAACTAACAAATTTTTGGGATTCTGGGTGTAATCCAATTTGCCAATACGACGCCGTAAAATCCAGTCCTGTAAATATCCGGGCTCCTTTTATTTTCAACATCATCTCTTCCAATTTTGGCGGTTTCTCATGACGAGCAATGGTTTTGCTATTAAGTTTCCTAGCATCGATACAGAATCGGATCTTATTATCTTTCTTTCGGACTATTACTATCGGGCTCACATACGGTGTCATAGATTTTTTTATGATACCATCCTCAAGCATCGCGTTGATTTGTTTCCGTACCTCGGCTTTAAATATATGTGGGATCGGGTATTGCTTAACATTGAAGGGTTCCTCATCCATTAATTCAATTTTAAATTGATATCCCTTTACAGGATCCTTCGAACCTTCGAAAACATCTCGATATTTGCTCACTAACGTCTCAACGGAATGGCTAACATCTACACCATTTTCATCGACCGCATTCTCGGCTGCAGCTTGAATCTGGTCCCTGGTCTCTTCGATTAGTTCCGCAACATCACAAATACACAAATCTTCGCCCTCCTGGTCCTTGATCCCTAAACAATGTTGTTGCCCTTTGTCAGTTCGTAACAATATACTCCTGTTACCTACGTCGACCTTGGCGTCACACATCTTCAGGCCATCAATCCCCAAAATGATTGGACGAATCAAATTCTTTATAACTATTGCAGGAAACTGTATCGTCACCCCTTGGACTTCCAGCTCCACCCAAATCTGCTGACTTCTTGTCTCGATGCGCCTCCCGTTAGCTGTACGGATATTCAATTTCCTAGTAGGTAATTCCTCCATCTTATTCCCTTCTTTCTTTAGTTGTTTATACAATTCCTCCGATACCGCACAAACATTGGCACCTGTGTCAATCAAAACGTCTACTGGTATATTCCGGAATGTCCCCTTCAACACTAAACACGTGCTATTTTCCGCCCGTTCGTCC
>JAHLJT010009436.1:249991928-250034787 GCA_031308135.1 Acheta domesticus | reverse complement strand
AATTTCTCTACGGCATGTTACTTGCCCCATGATTCTGCATTATTCAGCGAAAACTGCATTTCGATATCCTCAACCGTTTAAAAAAGTTATGAGGGTGGTCCATAGTTGGTGGATACCCTGTATTTAGTTGTGAATTAGAAGAAGAAGAATAGTAAGAAATATAATAGCAATAATACTTATCCATTATAGTCATCTCACACATTTTTCAAGTCAATCAGCCAAAATAAAAAAACTTTATTAGAATTATAATCGTTCTTAGAGTTTTGAAATCTCTAATAAATGTGTGAAATCTTATTAAAATAATACAGTGGATTAGTAAAAAAATAACAAATAAAGTTCTCCAAACAACATTTGTTTTCTCTTTCCCTCAAAACGAACCTTCAAAACCTGAGGATGGATGCTTCTTAACCCAATTCGCAAAACAATATGAAGAATATACCGTGATACTACAATCGAGGCAGAGTTTTCCGTTTCCCGTGGGATAACTATCTTCGCACTCAGTGTCCTTAGGCCCTCGGAACGGCCCCCTGGGCCGAGGCGTCTCTGTGAGCTCCTCTTGCGTCGCGCGGCGTCGCGGCGCTTCCGGAGGCGCGCGGCCAATGAACAGCGCGCACGCGCGCGCCGCCGCCGCCGCCGGTGTCCGCCGCCCCACGCGCCACGCTGCCACCGCCACCACCGCCGCCACCGCCGCCACCGCCGCCACCGCCTCGACCGCCATCGCCGCCTCCATCGCCATCGACGCCGCCCTCGCCACCGCCCTCGCCCACCGCCCTCGCCACCGCCCTCGCCACCGCCCTCGCCACCGCCCTCGCCACCGCCCTCCGCCACCGCCCTCGCCACCGCCCTCGCCACCGCCCTCGCCACCGCCGCCAACGTCCCGCCACCACCGCCGCCGCCACCCGCCGCCACCGCTACCGCTACCGCCACCGCCACCGCCACCGCCACCGCCATCGCCATCTCCGCCGCCGCCGCCGCCCCGCCGCCGCCGCCGCCGTCGCCACCGCCGCCACAGCCGCCGCCACCGCCACACGCCACCGCCACCGCCACCGCCACCGCCACCGCCACCGCCACCGCCATCTCCACCGGCGCGTTGCGGGGGGCGCGCGCAGGGCACGGCACATCCGTGTGTAGCGACCGCGACGAATAAGGAGCCGGCGATGACGTCTTCCTTAATGACGAGTGCCGGCCCTACGAGTGGAGGGAGGGCGGGAGGTTTCCGAAGAACCGGGCGCAGAGAACAACGGCAAGACAGAAAGAAGACTACGGGCAACGTACAGCCGAAGAAAGAAGATGAAGAGGAAGAAGAAAAGATGAAGAGGCATCAGGGAGGACGAGGCGGAGAAGGAGGGGAGTCCCTCTTCGTCTTGGCTCGTGGCATTGTTAGAGCGGCTCGTGTCGACATGCTTCGCAACAAGTGGCTAGCCGTGCGCGAGAAGTGCGGCGGGGCAGGGGGGAGGGTGGCGGGGAGGGGAAGGGGCGGGGCGGGCCCCTCCTCCATCGGCGCTCTCTGTCTGCGCCGCGCGCGCGCGCGTGCTGCCGTCCTTGTCTGGCGCCGCGCCCGCTGCTGCATCTAACGAGCCTCTTGCTGCCGCCCGCCGTATTGTTTAATACGGTTCCGTTCCGGCACGTGGCCCGGCTGACGAGCGCTGCCCCGCGCGCCAGCGACCCGTGCTTCCCCTCGCGGTCGCCCCCCCCCCCGCCCCGCCCCGCCCCGCCCCCCACGGCAAGCGTCTTCCCCCATGGTGCTCCCATACACCCGACGATGGCGGACTCGAGCTGCCCTGGTACTCTCTGGGGCTCCCTTTGTTGCCGCACGTTTCTGCTAGGGTATCCCATGGTATGAACAGATACTAACATTTCACTTCCTTGTTACTATTCCACCTATCTCTGCGACCCCACATTCGCGTTATATATTATTTTCCTATCACTACGTTGCCAATATTATTCATACGAAACATCGACACTCCCTTAGTATAAGTTTAAAGAATATAACCTGTGCACTCAGTACCTTGATATTTCCGTATCTACGTTCCTGTTTGCTTGTCTTCAGGATACCTACTTGGGTTACGTTGCTTCCACTTGGGTAGCCTGCGATGTCTTCGTAACATTACACTTTTCTGTTCAAAGTGTACTCTTGTCGGTAGCCTCTCAGTAGTCCTTCAAAGTTGAGAGAGGTCAAGGCTTTGAGCACTCCATTTATTAGTGTTCGCTATTGAGGGTCTTCTTTCAGCGTTCACGGACTATTACTTTCTTGTATGGCATGACACGTATAGCAACCTGAACGCATTCAGGTTTCTTTCATTTGTTTGAAGCTTGACAGAACATATATAACAAAGTCTATCACACTCAGGGCTCATTGGCATCGTCATCGCAATTATATTAGGATACTGCACAGAGATGTGTTTAAGGAAATTTGCAGATATTGCGGTGGAAAAAAGGAATGAAGGACGCATTGATATCATGAAATTACAATTTTCAGACTTATGTATGTCTTGTTGATGCTTTCAAACCATATTCCAACAGAAATTATATAACAGAAGACCGTGAAAGTGATAACTCAAACTAGTAATCTTTGGTACCGTAACCTTAAGCAATTTCTGCCTTGGAAATAAGCCTGATCTTTGTATCAGTTCTGAAAAATGATCTTATATAGTGGCTGGTCAACAGCACATTTTCCAGAATAAAAGATTTTTACTCTCAATAGTTACTTTCCTAAATTTATTATCTGCATAAATGTTTAATTCTTATTACTCATTATTTACTCTCTCCTTCTTTTAAATCGCAAAATGTTAAAAACAAACAGATTCTATTTTTATTCAAAGAAATATATTTTATGGTTTACTAGCTCATTGCTGTGTGTTTACAGACCTGAAACAAAACACGTAACGGTATACTTAATACCCTTGCGGGCCTTTTCGCTTCTTTATGCCCTAGGGCCTTTTGAATACTTTATGGCCCGCTCTTATACCAACACAACACACAGAACTTAGTTTATGAATTCGATTTTGTAAAGATAAGATGCAAGCAAATACAATAAATAAATGGCATAATGCTTAAATAAATAAAATAAATTGTTATAAACCTTATTTTGCTTATTTGATATGAAAATTGAAATTTTGAAATGTTTCCGTGAACTTATAATTGCCATCATTCACTCGCATTTCACTGTTACGTACCATCTTTTTTAGTGACATAATTATATTCTTCTTTAGTGGCGGTACTCGTAATAGTAATAAGATATATAAGGCACATCGGCTAACATCCTCGAAATGTTATTTTTTGGTGTTTTGACATATTCCAAATAACGTTTGACAATAGGCGCTAATAACCTAAAAGTACGGTTTCATCAGCGCAATTTACACTGTTTATTCACGCTGGTAAATCTCAAATACACCATAAAGAGTTTTATATATTTCTCAAGATTTAATGGAAACCACTGTCCATAGTTTTGTTAGCTTTTGCGAGAATTCCACAGGAACTTCACAATATTCTTTCATTTTGTACGAACAAATCAGTCCAATAACGATTATGCAATAGAAATTAGATATACACTCTTTTGTTATCTGACGTCATATTGACAAATGACTGTTACAATGCGTCTTTTCACTTTAGACGCAAGAAATATTATAAATGTTTCGAATTCTGTTTTTTTATTCAGCAACGAACTAGTAAACCATAAAGTTTTGTATGCACCACGGGCGGTACTAGATGTTTTTTGCCCCGAGGGCGACTTCCAACCCCTCGGGCCAGAGGCCCTCGGGTTTGGAAGTCGCCTCGGGGCAAAAACATCTACTTAACGCCCTTGATACATAAAATAACTATTATAACCTTCATGTAGTAAATCTCAAAGAAGGTTCCTGATTCGAAAACTAATCTCGTATTCATATGTATGACAATATCCCAGAAAGGAATTTGCCATAAACAGCGGAGTACTTCTGTGATAGATATATAATTATGCAAATGGAGGAAAGGAATTATTAGTATAAGAGTGAAAAAATCCAGGGCTCGTTTATGGGAGGAGACAAATATTATTTTCCCTTGGCAGTTCGTTTTGGAGATAATATTAAAATCAGTTGGTGTGGCTTCGCGATTTAGTAAACAACAAAACCATACAGGATTATCCAAATTATATCACTTTACACAGGCCATTTAGAAAGAAAAGTGACTAGACTTCCGTAGAAAAACGTACATTTTCATATTTCACCATTACCACTAGTTTTCCCATCTTCCAAATGATGACGCGTCCAACTCTAACTTCAATTATCTACTTCCACAATTTTCAGTGATTGACATTTCAGATCCTTCATATCTCATTTATTTTTTCGGAACAATATGCCCTACGTAGACGACAGATATCACGATGCCGAATTAATAACCGTGGTTCCTAGGTCGACTTTCATCTTTATTTTGATCCCTAGTACCCAGCATTTAATGACCGTACTGACATGAATGGATTCATTGGGATGATATAATGTTAATATAATACGAGTAGGGACGTGAGGGACAGGGAAAAGCGGGAGAACGCCGAAAAAAAATCTGCAGCATGCCCGCTGTGTTCTCCATAAAATTCATATGGATCGAATTGGAACCCGATGTCCTGGTGAAAAATGGAATGGTATAACCATTACAAGACGGGCCACCGCAGGCGTGTGCAGCCTAAATTAGGCAACTACATTTATGGGCGCCTTAAGAACACCTTAACATGTTATGAACACAGGACATAGTTTACAGGGAAAGAGTAAAACATACGTGCAATTGATTTTATGTTGAAATGTTTTTCAGGTAGCCAGTTGATTTGGAGAAACCTCTACCGGAAATGCATCTTTGAATTTCCCCAATTTTCAACTTGAAATAGACCGATTCAATTTAAAAAGGGGGAAATCATAAACTGATCATATGTACGGGAATAACATAGTTTTATTATGTAGAGTTGGAGCATCTTTCAAAATTTTTAGGGGAGCCATGGACCCCCTCTGTGCGCACGCCAATTTAAGTCACTTGATCTAACATGGACTGATGTAACACCAATAAATACGCAGTGTCGCTCAGTCACAATACAGATGTGTTATGGGCGCGAACAAAACACTAGCGTTACTAGCACACGCCATTGGATGAGGAGTGGGACGATTCAATAAATAAAGCCATACCACCGCATAAAAAGTTTCCTCCAATTTGCCCCATTTACCAAAAACATTTGGGGAAGGGGATAAACATTGTCGCTCAGTCACAAGAAAGGTGTGCGGTGGGCGATGTGCAAGTACGTAACGTTACCAGCCCCCTCCATGGGGCAGGGGGAGCGGAACGATTCAATAAATAAAGTTTTATTACAGGGGAAAAAATTGCTCTAATTTACCGTTTACCAAATAATATAGGGGGGATAATATATTTCGCTCAATCATAAGATGTGTCTTGGCGATACAAGCGTTACCAGCACCCTCATGGAAGGGGAGCGGACGATTCAATGTACAAGGTCCATATTACCGGAAAAGTTCCCTCTAATTAATTTCCCATTTACCAAAAAAACATTTGGTGTGCGCGCGATGGGACGTGTGATCTCGGTGGTTGACTCGCGCGCGCACGTGTGTGTATGTATGTGTGTATGTGTATGTGTATGTGTGTGTATGTGTGTATGTGTGTGTATGTGTGTGTATGTGTATGTATGTGTGTGTATGTGTGTGTATGTGTGTGTATGTGTGTGTATGTGTGTGATCTTATGGTGTGTATGTGTGTGTGATGTGTGTGTATGTGTGTGTCATGTGGTGTATTGTGTGTGTAGTGTGTGTATGTGTGTGTATGTGTGTTGTGTTGTTGTGTGTATGTGTGTGTTGTGTAGTGTGTGTATGTGTTGATGTGTGTGTATGTATGTGTATGGTTATGTACGGTGTATGTGTATGTGTGTGTATGTGTATGCTGTGCTTATTGTGTGTATGTGTATGTGTTCCGTATGCTGTATGTGTGTATGTGTCTGGTGTGATATGTGTATGTGTGTCTATGTGTGGTACGTGGTCTGTGTGTGTATGATGTGGTATGTGTGGTGAGTGTATGTGGTGTATGTGTATGTGTGTCGTGGTCGGTGTGTGTGCTTATGTGTGTATGTGTGTAGTGGTGTGGCAGTGTATGTGTGTATGGTGCTGTGTGTGTATGTGTGTGTATGTGTAAGTGTGTATGTGTTGTGTATGTGTGTATGTGTGAGTAATGTGTGTGTTGTATGTGTGTGTGTGTAGTGTGTGTGTGTATGTGTGGTGTGCTATGTGGTGTGTGTATGTGTGTGTATGTGTATGTGCTGTTATGTGTATGTGTGTGTGTATGTGTGGATGTGTGTGTATGTGTGTGTGTATGTGTGTGTATGTGTGTGTGTATGTGTGTGTATGTGTGTATGTGTATGTTGTGTGTATATGTATGTGGTGTATGTGATGTGTGTATGTGTGTGGTATGTGTGTGTATGTGTGTGTGTATGTGTGTGTATGTGTGTGTATGTGTGTGTATGTGTGTGTATGTGTGTGTATGTGTATGTGTGTGTATGTGTGTGTATGTGTGTGTATGTGTATGTGTGTATGTGTATGTGTATGTGTATGTGTGTGTATGTGTATGTGTGTGTGTCTGTGTGTGTGTCTGTGTGTGTTCTGTCTGTGTGTGTGTCTGTGTGTGTGTCTGTGTGTGTGTCTGTGTGTGTGTCTGTGTGTGTGTCTGTGTGTGTGTCTGTGTGTGTGTCTGTGTGTGTGTCTGTGTGTGTATGTGCGTGTATGTGTGTGTATGTGTGTGTGTGTGTCTGTGTGTGTGTCTGTGTGTGTGACTGTGTGTGTGACTGTGTGTGTGACTGTGTGTGTCTGTATGTGACTGGTGTGGTGTGTATGTGTGTGTGTATATGTGTGTGTGTGTATGTGTGTGTGTCTGTGTGTGTATGTGTGTGTGTCTGTGTGTGTGTGTGACTGTGTGTGTGTGTCTGTGTGTGTGACTGTGTGTGTGTGCGTGAGCTCGAGGTGGCGGGCGGATTGTCCACGCTGCGGCCTGCAAGGCGATCCGTAAGGCGCCTGGAGCGGAAGCTGCTGCGCGCGCACGTCCGTTCTGCGCGGTGAGCAGGCGCTCCGCGCGCGGTGCCCGCCTGCAGCCGGGCCTCCAACAACCCTCGCAGGACACTTGCCCGATTGCAACGTTTATTAGGTGTAGCTATTGTAAAAAAAGGTAAGCGCTCGCGCGATGTGACTGACCTCCCGAGTCAGTAAGATGGTCATTAGATTGCAAACTCGCTCCTTCTCCAAAATGGTGGCCGGAAAAAGGGAGGAAGGACAATGACTCCCGTCTTTGTTCTCGCGCAAAATGAATGTTCGCGGAACGAATCCAGAGGAGGTAATTTTAAGGGGGACTTAAAAAGTGTAATTAAATGTTTTCAAACATTATATCTTAATTCAAGATATTTATAACAAATTCTATTGCACAATGCCCTGAATGCAAATGATTAAAATAGATTAACATCCTTGTCCAATATTCTATTACATTATTAAGCAGGTTTTCAGTAGTTGTATCACATTGAAGTAACAAACGTTTATAAATACTACTCTTTAAAGAGATCTATCTGCACATTCATTTGCAAAAAATAGGGTGCATCTCGAACGAATGGAGAAGAAAAGCGCAATTTAGACTGAAAGTAAATAGGATTACCACAACTGCGGTCTTTCGCAGTGTGATCATCCGCCCGCAGAGGAGGTTTAGTAAGCACATAGCATGCCCCGAAGACGCATTCGACAGCATCCTTGAACATTTAGAAGAGTTTAAGGAAGGCTGTTCGGTTTAGGCTTAAAGAGGCAGGGCTGTACTTTTCGGCAAATTGCCCGACACTTCGGGCCCGTCGTGATATAAGATGGCCTTGGTTACAATGGTGTGATGGAACGCATGAACGACAGTAAGGTTTACGAAGACACGGCGGATCATCAGGAGATATGATCGTCTGATAGTCAGTCAAGCACTTACCGATTGAAAGTCATCACCGGTAACGCAGACACTATTCGTGAGGAATCGTACCATATCAAGGCGTTATCCACAGTAAAGTTTGTCTTCACGTCGATCTTTCCATTGCCTTCCATTAACATATCAATAGTAACAGGTTCATAGATGCCGCTGCTTTAAATGCTAGCGATTACTGGGCGAAATGGCATTATGAATGTTCAGCCTAATCAGCGTTGCCTGGACTCGGAAGATCGCCGATCTCAATATCTGAATTGTTCAAATTCAATTATTGGGCAGACGTATCCACCATCGTGCAAATGTAAGGTTGGGGAACATCAGGTCGCTGGTGTGATAGGGTAGAGTGCCATTGCATACGGAGCCTGATCTTCATTGGTTGTTATACAGGAAACATTCGAGGCCAGAGGTTTGTCAAGGAACTCCTGGAATCACATGTACTCTCCTGACTGTGGCAGAAGAGCCTCATCTCCATATTTAAGCGCGATAACCTTCGGTTCCACAAAATACTAGTGGCGCTGAATTGTTGGTTTTCAAGATTTTTTACATACTTCGTGTTTTTTACATACCATCAATCATCGATCATGTCCGGGATCAGATGAAGATACAACTGCAGACAGCATCAACTAATTGGTATGCAGAGCGTCATTTTCAGCAGCTGTAGTGTGATCTTTCGCATGGAATTTTTGTTGCAAATACGTATATATGTATAAATAAATATACGTGTTTTAATTGTAATTTGTTTTAACACTGTATTTTTGAACAAGTTTTTTCGGAAGTTTTTTATCTCTCTAATTCACTCTAGTATGAAATTATTATGTTGTTTTGACGCCTGGGTAAATTTTCTCATCTTAAATACATTACAGTGTTTAACTTATTTTAGACCATTAGTAAAGCTTAATGATTGGAGGCTTTATTATTTTTTTAACAAGTTATTTCAATACTCAATGTAGATTTGTGTTGTAACTTTCACAAACACACTAAATTTTAATACATTACTTATTTTAAAGTAAACAATACAATTATAAACTTCATATGTTTGGGTTTCGATGTTTTATGCTTATGTGGCGATATGAATTTTTTCAATAACATTCATCAGAAATCTATTCTTTTATTTTTCTCTTTTACTTTCAGAGAGCGAGATTTAAATTGCAACTATGGGCCTCATCTTATTTACGTAAAGAGAGTGTATTGCATCATTAACAAGATCGTCATGATTTGGTACGATTCGAGGCGAGACTCGTAAAGATCCGCTATCTCTAGCTTTCCTCCACCGCTGTCTGTACTATCTCATTCGCAATCTGCCATGCTCCGCGAAGGAATCAGTAAATTATTCGATGCATCGAACGAGTTCATCGGCACGATCTACTCCAAATAAAGCCATCACAGCCGGTATTTGCAACGCAGAGGAGGATGCGGCTGGAGTGAGATTTAAATATCGGCGTGTAATTGGTCGCGCGCATGAGATTCTGATCTCTTTCGCACCTCTCCCACATCGTTCTCACCTTTCACCGTTGCGCCCCACCCAGCCCCTCCCACCTACACCTCACTTCTCACCTCGCCACCTCACCCCACCTCACCTCATCCGTCCTTACCTCACCCCACCCTACCCCACCCCACCTCACCTCATCTCAATTCTCAGCGCACCTCACCCCATCCCACCTCACCACACCCACCACCACTGCTTCTCACCTCACCTCACCTCAGCTCATTCTCTCTTTTCACCTCACTTTGGCTCACCTCCCGTCTACTCCACATACTCCGCAGAAAAACTTGCGTTTTTCTGTTCTCTCCCATCAGCATGCTTACTCGACCTGCCAGTATGATCCTGGGGTTACCTAGCTCAAACGCTAAAAATTGTGCATTATTCATGCTCTCTTCTCTTATTTAAGTGATTGCGCTGGAAACTGGAAATGTATGCCTAGCGATTTTATATTACAAGTTTTTGTATCTTTTTCATTAAAGAGAAGAATCCAACATGAAATCTGAGAAATATATTTCCAAGAAGAAACCACCTTTCGGCTTTCAAAATTGGCGTTATTCCTCGAAATGCAATGGCACGGCACGAATTCACTAGCCTTTGTACTTTGACAGAGATTTCGATTCAGTTCTTCTTTGGCTATCTTTTTGTAAGGGAATTAATAAGAAAACCATTCCAACAATAACTGCAATATCAAATAGAAGGCCTTATCATAAACCGTTTTATACGTAGTTAATACGTTTTGCATAATATTTCCAAGAAACCCTAGTTTCTTAATTTATTTCTTACCAATTTTAATTAAATTCTTGTGTATTATTCCAATGGCATTATTATTCTGAATTGTGGTAATTGGAGTGAATTTGATTGTCGTAGACTATCGCCCATCTTTTTATAATTTACTCATCAGCTAATGTTTTTTTTCTAATAACAGTACACCTCACGAACCCTTTTTCAACTTTCCATGTCGTGAATAAATCTCCATTCAAATATTTCTGCTGAAGTTCACAACACGATTCACGAACATGTTTCCTCTCACCTTGTGAACAAACGCTGATGACTCAAGCTCCCCTCGGAGATCGTTATGCAAACTGTGAGTGAGCACGTGGCGAGCGGACAGGAAGCGGGGGCGGAAGAAAAAAAAAGAAGAAGAAGCGCCCCGAGGAGACGAGGTGGCACGAGCCGACACCATTGTGCGCGGCGGGCGGCCTACTTGTTAATTATGCCTCCTTAATGGTGGCGGCGCGCGGCGGCGCACACGGGGCGGCCCTGCGCCGCGCTGCGCTGCTCTGTTCCCAGAAGGCGACAGCGGTCGCGTGTCGAGGCGCGCGCCCAACGGCTGGGTTAGCTCAGGGGCAACACCAATTTGATCCTAGTCACGTAGCTGGGTCGAATTCAACCACCCGTCTGGGAGGGAATAGCGACCGACTGCTCGGTCCCGTAGTTTTCGATTGTTTCTCAGATCAATACCAGGTAAGTGCCAAAGCAGTATTAAAACGAACGGGGCACGGATCGCGCGCGATCTTTCCTTCCTTCACATCCGGAAACAAATATGTACTCACTTATCGCCCACATTCTCTATCATTGTCCGAGATCGAACATCATCATTCGGACATCATTATACATCCAGAATTGTCCACCGTACATTAAAATTGATCTGCATCGTTCCGCTTGATCACGTATTGCCGCCGTGTCCCATAGTCTCTTCAACGACTATACCTCCACGCACTTCCGGTCGTCCCAGGATAACATCCACCGCTTTCAATCTCTACTCCGATCGTCACCCAATCTGTCACGAGTCTTTTTTTCCGTTTCCAGTTCATTTTATTTTAATTTTGGTTATCGTAGTATTCTCCTTGGATTCAATTTTTCTTCTTCTTCTTCTTCTTCTTCTTCTTCTTCTTCTTCTTCCATTTAACACATTTTTCCTTTCGGTTTACTTGACTACGACATCTGATCTTTACCCGTATCTACAGTAATCATTGCAAAACCTGGGGTTCCTTCTAGAATGCTGGGACATTTAACACTTTATCTTTAATAGATAACATTGAAATATTTTTCATTCTTCTTCCAACTATTATTTTTTGTACATCGATTGTGATGAATACGAAACCTTATTAAGATACCATGCGTATTGATATGACTCCAAGTTTCTCTCCAATTATTTGGAGTCAATGTAATATTTCTTTTAAAGTTTTCTTGTTGGGCATTCTCCATTCCGGAAATAGACACGTGTTCTCAAATAAACTCATTTATTCACGGAAAACTTCAGTAGTCTGTTTCACTCACGTAAATCTTATCATTATATGAATGTTCGAGAAGTATTAAAGGTATGTTTAATTTTATAACAGAATTAATATTATTCTTTAAGGATCGAGGAAATATCAACCATAAAGACTACACTTTGTGGTTGATAACTCCTAGATCCTTAATATCCTTAATTAATAATAAATCATTTTGTATTACCACAATATATCTGCTGCCACTACGGAATTTAGAATTTTTATGTACAAACGTTTACCTCTATTTTTTATTTGTGAGCTTTTTATATTGTACAATGTTATGCATATCATAAATATCCAGTATGAAACACATCCTTGTAATTTTTCAAAAGTACGTTAAACTACAAGACATAAGGAAGTAAGTACAGTCATAAAATAATTTCAAGTATTTTCAAGAGCCTATTCGATAAAAAAATCGCAGTTGTTCAACGATGAATTCGTCCCTTCCACTGGAACATTCCAGAGGCCCATGAACATGGCGCACGCGGAGCAAGCCATCGCTGCACCCCGTCCCCAACAGACAGCGCCGAGGGTCCGCTCGTAAAGCAGGCGAGTGCTAACGTGCCCTCGATACCATCGCACGCCAGCCTAATCATAGCTCCGCGCGCCAAAATAACTTGTCCGACGTATTTATTTTGACTAATCTAAATAACATAAGCGTAATTCAGCCGCGGCACGCTCTCCCTGTAATCTCAAGATATCAGCAAGTGTTCCTCCACGAGATTTGTGCGCCTAGCTTTGAGTTACGGTGAATACACATGTATGGTGTGAATTGCGAAGGCGGTAGGTGAGAAATAAACGTGATTCATGTGTAGTCGTGCTTGGCTGTGTATACGAGAGTCGTATTCTGCTGTAAATTTTCCGTTTCAATTCATTCGTCATGTGAAAATACTACACAAATGTGAAATTTCTATTGAAATTGCCGTTAACCTGCCGTGCAATAACTGGGCGTTCTGGTAGTGTGGAGTACATCTATCTAGTGTAGAATGTTCATATTTCTATTTGGCGTACTAAGAGAGAAAATATGTAATGTATGGGAGAAACGAAGGAGAGAGAAAATGTGGAATATGTAAAGTATGGAATAGGCAAATGTGCCGAGAATAGTCACCTTGTGTAATGCACCAGCTTTAAATGATGCATTAAACTCCCAAAAACCTGTACAGCCTTTATTTGACTATTAAAAATATTATTTTTGTTTCTGCATATTTTTACAAAATACATTTGCTCTGCAAGCTTAGGATGAATGAAGAAAAATTATCACTTTCCATATTTCTGCAAGTATTTGACACCAGTTATTTCAGATTAGAAAGAAAATATCCCTTTACACAGCTGCGCCACTTCACATTGATGCCTTGAGAAAATTAAGTCATAGAAATTATTTTCTTTAATTATACTTAATATTTAATTCATCATACATTTTTATTTTCACTTACTCGAAGTGCAAAAAGGTCATGGTATTTACAAGTAATGTTGATACAAATTATTTGGTAGTCGTAATTATAAGTGTATTCAAATAGTTTTAATGTTCAATTCTAAAGTGCAGTTTTACAAATTATTCATTTAATTTTTTCTTACAAGTTAGTATGCAACAAGAAATTATGAGATATTGTCTTAATTTTTAGGTAAATAATCACACGAGGTTCACTAACGATAAACAATGAAATATTTTAATGAGGCATGTTTGAATAATTAAATTACGTTTCTCACGTTGTTTCAAGCAACCACCAGTTATTTTTAATAAAAAACGAAGAACTACACATGAGTGCGGTCTAAAATCGAAGTTGAAAATATAAGAAACTAATTTTATACTAAATCATTTTTTATTATAGAGATAATATGTTATACAAAGGAAAATAATATACGCTATTTAAAATACACTGCATTGAGGCGTATTACTGAATAGTTAAAAGCGTGAATGCTCAAAATAAATATCTTAAAAATTCAGGTATAATGTCAAAATAGAATAGTTATTTCGAGAAATAATATTTGCGTTTCTTTTTAAGTGTTTTCCACAAAATTAAGTAACTGATTGCTAAACTCATCATTGACTCTTCTTAATTTTTACCTTCTGTCCGATCGCCTGATGCCATGTGCAGGTGATAAGCTGCTTCTGTAGAAACTGTACTTGCATATAAACTCATCCGTGTCCTCCGGACCGAGCGCCTCCAAAGCGCGGCGTTGAATTTCGTACGTGCTCTCGAGATCCCCTCTCATCAACTCCAGTTTAGCGTATTGTACCCAGGCATCGGGACTGCTCGAACCGAACTGTTCGCATGCAATCTCGTAACATCGGCGTACCCGCTCGAGATCCGGGGGATCTCGAGCGAATTCCATCTCGGCCATAGTGTAGTGAACTTGAATATACGCTGGCTGCTCGGTGATCATGACTTCATACGCAGCCCGCGCTTCGTCAATGCTTTTCGTAGAAGCCAACCATTCAAGATACATTGGTTTGAGGTGCCATCCCAATGGGGAACCCGGTTTCATGCCTTCGTGGAACAACGTTCCAATAATCGGATTTGAATCCGTTATATTATGTTCTAATATGGAAGTCCAGAGACAAAGAAGTGAGCCTATCTCGTTTTTTAAGTACGCGAGAGCGTCGTTGAAAACGGTAACAGCTTCTTGTTCAAGACCATTGGACAAGCAATAACTGAGACGCATCTGCCACAAGCCGACGTTGTCAGGGAGCTTCTCGGAAACCACGCGAAGGACGTGCCCTAACTTTTTTCGGTGACCAGACGCTGCAAGTCGCACCCAGTAGAGGTAATACTTCTCCTCGATGAGTCCCGCCTCGTGACCTTGGAGAAAACCTTTAAAGAGAAACTTCTCTTTGAGTTTAGGAATCTTGCAGTTGAGTATTCATTGCGATTGAGTTTTACCAGCGTGTCCAGATACAGCGACCACATTTCCTTGATGGGCAACGTCTTCACAGCGTAGGTGTACACAGCCACACACCTCATTATGCGTTCTTTAAGCGTTCGGGTGTAGAGATTGGTGTTCCTTGGATCATTTTCCGGGAACGTTTCGTCTACAAGGTGTTCAGGGAAACAACGTAGACCACGTAGTTCATTACGAGCTACTGCGTCCCATGTGCGTGGGTTATCAGGAAACTGTGAGCACAAGTTTCGAACTATTTTCGACCGCATTTCAGCCGTGAAATTGTAAGATCTTGCTATTTTCAGCAATTCTGTTATAAACTCGACGTCAGGTATTTTTGTAGATGCTACTTCGTAAATCACTTCCGCAAGACCCCCTGAAGTGATTAGGCGACTTCGATTCTCAGGAATATCCAACGAGATATCAGATTTCTTCGTGTCTCGAGCAGTCGCCATTAGGAAGCCGACATTGCCGCGCTTAGCACATTCCACTTCTTTCATTTTCTTGCGCAACTGATCAGCAAATTCAAGTTCCAAACGGAACGCTTCTTTGTACAATAATGTGGAGTATGGAAGAAATCGAAGTCCACGCAGAATGTACTGTCGCGCGGTGTGAACAGAACAGTTTTCTTCGAATTCCCACCTTGCAGCCAATTTCCAGGTCTTAGGTTTGTCCCCCGTGCATGCAAACAAGAGCTTCCAGCATTTTGTTAACACTGTCTCGTAGCTCTAGTTTCTTGCAGAAGTTTATGTACCACAGCCACGGACGATGATCATGACGGAAATGGACAGGTCACAAGTTTAAACAAAGAAGCAATGCGTTCAAGAATGCCTCTTTGCATTTCCAACTTCAGAGAGTTGTCTTTTAATAAATGAATGCGGAACGTGATCAGTTCAAAATTTCCATTTCCAGTCCGACATATCGTAGATGATGAGTTTTACCAGTTAGTATTTTCCGCATGTTTCCAGATTCATATTGCTTTCTTTGCCTAAAAATGTAATTTATTTCTCTTTTATCGAATAGGCGATTTATTTCAGTTCGTTCCAGGTTCAAGTAGCGCAGGATGTGATCCAGTCATCATGTTTACAAAATTCGAAAAACTATAAGATTTGCTTCCGTTTGTGTTAAAAAATACTTTTTAAATTATCAGAACTAATAAAACTTTAAAATACTTCAGTATTGCGATCTGTGTAAATAGTTACAAAACAACTAACCATCTCCAGGACACTGGATGATATGCTCGCCAGAAAGGATCTTATGACGACGTATTAGGAGAATTCTGGTGATATATTGTCAAAGTAAATATTATTTTCAAGCATTCTTACTACCACGGCAAAAAGTTACGCCGTCATTCAAACGAAACTAAATATACATAGACATTTCGTTGTCATAGAAAAATATCTAAAACAGTAAAGGCAAACCTACATTGTATAACAGGTTTCCGGAGTAACATAAAAATATAATCATATTATTTCACACAAAAGGGGACCCAAATGCAACACTGTTTTCGAAAAGAAGTTGAGCATTAATACATATGATATGCATTCCGATAAACTCAACGATCTAATAGTGAGAGATCTTAATTTACGTACTTAATGACAATTGAGGTAAACTGGAAATTATATATGTTGATATGGAATTCTTTGGAAAATAATAACAAAACTAATAATCAACTTTAGAAAGGACTAAGAGATAACGTTTAATTGTAGCTCAATATATCCATAAAAAGTAAAATACCAGTAGAATACTTGAAAAGAACTTGAAAAACAGTTGAGGTTTTTTTTCACTTTCCCAGCGGCGTGTCTATGATCTGTATGACATGGATTCTACTGACAACAGCACCATTCAACATTCTACGTTAAATGACAATTATTACTAAATGAAAATAATTTTTAAAGATGGACACAAACGAGTATAGTTGATAGTACTTAAGTTCTAGTATTGTTATATATCTAGTAAAAATGATTGCAAATAACATTAAAATTATCTGTTAATACTATATAAAAATTCTAATTATTTTTTTAAATTCATGAAATCATTTCAACAACAATGATCAGCATTGCAGTTTCTCTGAATATATTTTTTATTTTTGCAAATACAAGCTCAATCTCTTAATTTTAAATTTTAATTTTAACTTGAAACCACATTGACTGTATTGATCCTACAATGAAACAGATGACAGCATTTGAATAAAATGTTTATAGGTTTATATCACATAAAATATATAAAATATGTTTTTCACCAATTTTCGAAAATAAAGAAAATTTGCTGAAAATGCTAATAGCAACACTTTTTCTTTACTTTTTTTTATACATTCGAGAAGAAAAGTTAATTAATTTGGAGCCGATTTGGAGAAAATAATTGTTTAAAAATTGCCTATATTTTATACGAAACTTTGAGAAAACTACTCATATTTTCTAAAAATTGTCCACGACCTAATTTCATGATCTGTCTTTGAACAACTGATCTCATTAAGGAAAAATACAACATTGTAGTTGTAGGACGCTGCCGAAAAAAGAACTTTTGAAATTTTCTAAAAATCAGAGATTTTAACAAAAATTAGACCTGCATCATTTTAAGTGTCGTTACGTTATTCGATGGCAAAATTTGAAGCCATGTGTTAGAAAACTTCGAACATGTTTATTGAGAATTCGGGATTTATGTAAAGTATCACCGATGAAAATATCCATTTCAAACGCTCAGTTCCTCGAGTTCATTCAAATCGATGGATGAATATCAATTTTGGAGAAAATTGTCAGAACGGTTTAGGCTCTTAACGATTGGCCATACTCGGACAGACGGAAACACACATGGTCGTTTTGCTGTCAATAGATTTTTCAGTATCATGGACCCAGAAAAAATGGATTCTGGTGACACAAAGAGTTAGAGGTAGTAATTTACGACATATAGGAAGAAAGATTTATTAACTTTTTTGTCACCAGGATCTAGGAATACGAGTTTTTCTGTAACAAATCAGCGATTTTTGACGCATTACAATACTTTCTCTTTACTACGTTAAAGTGCGTACATTAGTTGGCTATCAACTATTCTGTCTGTAGCCCCGTCTAGCTGTTGTTTGAAAAACCAGTAATCATATGAAAGGCTATGAAAGGAACTCGATTGTATACCTGAATAAAACCCTAACTGGAGTTCCATTGTGCAGCCGACCGAGACACATCGTGCTCCGATCGCGTCCAGTGAAACGCAGTCTCTATCATATTGTCTTTCAGTCAGTGAATTAAGTGGTATTTACTTAGTGGCAATATTCTTGTTCCACGAGTTGTGAGTGCCTGTAATCAAGTGTATGGTCAGCCGGTGCAGCGGCTACCCTGCGCAAGGATGGAGCCCTCGGACATCGGGGCTCCCTTAACCTCAATCCCGCAACCTCAGGTATCTACTCAACCAAATATGAAAACCTACGCAAATGTTATGTCAACTGAAGTGTTTCCCACCAAGGACCAGGCCATAATCATTGACTCACAAGAAGGCCTCACCATTAAAGATTACGTAAACAGTTTATCCGATATTATTGACCCAAGTGAAATAAGGTTCATATCCAGAATAGCAAACAACAGAGTGGTGCATCTTCTAAGCTCCCAAACTATAGCTGATAACCTCACGAACAACCACAAAATCATAAAAATCAAAAACCATGAATTGAAATTGAGACCACTCTTAACAAAGGCCAAAAGAATAATTATTTCAAACGTCTGTCCCATCATCCCACACTCAGTAATAGAGAATGTATTCACCACCAACAATATCAAACTGGGCATCCAAAATTTCATTTGTTAAAGCTGGTATTCCTGGACAGGGTTTCTCTCACATTATGAGTTTCCGCAGACAAGTGTATGTTTCCCCTGAAGATATAGATCGACTAACTGAATCAACTACTGTGTATTATGATGGCGCAACATACAGGATTATTTTTCACAACAGATGAAAATGTCATGCTTTAATTGTCACCAAACAGGACACTTAGCTGGACAATGCCCTACACCTAATACTTCTAATCAACAAAAGACTACCAATCTAAGAAGTACTCCCATGGAATCTGAACACATTAGGGAGAAATCTTGTGACTTGCCAGATCCAACAACCAATGGAACAAACACTGAAGTAGCAGATATACAAAGTAACCATGATCTCACTACAAGAATGCCCACAACTGATTTTCCACCACCTCCTAAATCTCTACTCTCTACTAATGAAGCTAAAAACAATGAAGAAATTCCAACTAATGACAACATAGTCTCCCTTAATACCAATAAAAGATGCCTCCAGACTGACTCTTCCTCACCCCCCATGTCTGTAAGCAACACAACTGAAGCAAATAATAGTGAAAAACTCTCAAAACAACCAAAAAAGAAAAAAAAGAAGAAAGAGAAAAATATGGAAGAGCTTATAACCCCTATCAAACACATCATTGAAGACTCTCAAAATAACTTCCCCCTTACTTACATACAATTTAAATCCTTTCTAGAGAACTCCTTCAGTGCTAATGATCCTATACTTGTAGCCAGTAACTACTCACAAGACATATCATCCATCACCAAAATGATGCATAGTTTATATCCGCATCTCACCAATAAAACCATAAAAGGCAGATTCACCAGGATTATCAGGAAAATCAACTCAGTACTTCATACTGCAGATGAATCAAGTACTGAAACAGACTCCAGTATAGAAATCAACACCAGTCAATGAAAATTCTTCAATGGAATGTAAATGGCTTTTACCCCAGACTAGAAAGTATACAGTACCTATGTAACTTAACACACCCTGATATCCTGTGTATCCAAGAGACCAACTTCAAAGACTCCAAGCATGGTAATATCAAAGGGTATAATTGCTCCTTCAAAAACAGATGTAACACCAATCATGCCAGTGGTGGTGTAGCTATATACATTAAAGACCATATTCCATATCAAGAAGTGATTATTCAATCAAACATTGAAGTTAGTGCTATAAGGATCCTGTCACCTGTGCAAATTAATATATGTAATATCTACTTACAAAATAGCTACAAGTTTGCTGAACAAGAAGTAACTGATATTATTAACAAGATGCAAAAGCCATTTCTCATTATGGGAGATTTCAACAGCCACAATCGAATTTGGGGCTCTAATAAAACTGACAGTAGAGGAATTACGCTTGAGGAAATTTTTGATAAACTAGATACAATTGTTCTTAATACTGGAGAACCTACTCACATCAATACCAGTAACAACAGTTACAGTGCCATCGATATCTCCATCTCCTCCACCCAATATTCCTATAAATGTTCATGGAACATCTTAGATTACCCATATGATAGTGACCATTTCCCCATTTTTATAAACATAAACAATACTCCCAATACTCATAACCAAGATCAAGCAATCCCAAGACGGAATTACAACAAAGCAAACTGGAACCTTTATAATAATTTGATCAAAAAATACCTACCTAAAATTAACGACCTTCTAGAAACAGAAAATATCGATACTATTATCAATTCATTTAACGATGTCATAACTAAAGCTGCAAACGGATCAACTGAAACAATCAATTTAGCAAAGAAACCCAAACTAGTGCATTGGTGGAATGAGAAATGTAAATTGGCACTTAAAAATTCCAAACATGCCTTCAACAAATATAAAAAACATAATACAGAAGAAAATAAAATACAATACAAAAAGATGAGAGCTGTTACAAGAAGAACCATAAAAGAGAGTAAAGCAATCACCTGGCGCAATTATGTCTCAAGTCTATCAATACACAATAATATAAATGAGTCATGGGCAAAAATAAAAGCTATCGAAGGAACAAAGAAAGGTAACCAAATACATTTTTTACTGTCAAATAACCAAATCATTACAGACCATAATGAAATAGCAAATTCAATTGCATGCAGCTTTGCCAAAAACTATAGTTCAAAAAACTATACAGAAGCCTTCTTACAGCACAAAAAAGAGCAAGAGAACCTTACAGAACCTTCAAATAATCAAGACTTGGCTACTTATTACCATATTAATGACCCTATTGGAATTCAAGAACTTAATTCTGCTATCAACAGGACTAGGAACTCCTTACCTGGACCAGACAATATTCCATATATTCTTTTAAAAAATCTACCCCTGGAAGGAAAAGAAACTCTACTAAGAATATATAACATAATATGGAATAAAAATGTATTTCCTAAATTATGGAGATCAGCTATTGTTATACCTATACCAAAGCCTGGGAAAGACCCCACTAAAACTGAAAATTACAGACCCATTTCCTTAACATGCAATATGTGCAAAATCCTGGAAAAAATAATTAACAAAAGACTCAGATGGTTTCTAGACTTTAAAAACATCATATCCCACAATCAATTTGGTTTTAGAGCTGGACACTCAACTACCTCTCACCTAGTAAGTATTGATAATTACATCCAAGAAGCCCTTGCTAACAAACAACATGTTTTAGCAGTGAGTCTAGACATTGAAAAAGCCTATGACATGGTGTGGACCCATATAATCATGACAAAATTACAGGAATATGGACTTAAAGGCAACATATTTCAATTCATCAAGAATTTCACCAAAGAAAGAACCTTTAATGTGAGAGTTAATGGTAGCCTATCATCAGTACAACACTTGGAGAATGGACTACCACAAGGTGCTGTACTAAGTGTTACTCTATTCCTGTTGGCCATCAATGATGCAGGCTCTGAAATCAATCATCCGGTAATCATAAGGAAATATGCTGATGACATTACCATTCTCTGCAGAGGATCATCTATTACAACCAGTCAAGAAATTATACAATCTGCCCTAAACAATCTACTTGAATGGTCTCTCAAATCAGGCTTTAAATTTTCAGCTTCCAAAACCCAATGTATAGTATTCTCCAGACAAAATATGGAGAGTCAGCCTACATTAAAAATGGACCTACATAACCTAAAATTTTATCAAAACATTAAAATATTAGGCATGCATTTTGACTCAAAAATGAACTGGAAAAGGCATATACAAATCTTATCTGAGGAATGTAAGAAAAGACTAAACATACTCAAGTGCATATCCCATAATAACTGGGGAGCAGATAAACATCTCCAGCTGATGACCTACAAAGCAATAATTCGATCCAAAATCGACTATGGATCCATATTATATGATTCAGCTAGCAAAAAAGACCTACAAAAACTTGATGTTATACACAACAAAGCTCTACGAATAAGCACTGGTTGCTTTCAAACCAGCCCCATTGGTAGCATCCTAATAGAAGCCAAAGAACCAACCCTAGCTCACCGTAGACAAATGCTAACTCTCAAATATGCCATCAAATCAGCAGAATCAAAAAACCCTATAATCTACCACGATATATACCCCAAACTTCAAAATTACTACAAAGAACAAAAATGCTTTTCACCAGTATATACCAAAGTCAAAAACCTTCTGAGACAGTTAAACCTTCAGGAACATATACTAATGGAAAAAAGAAATAATAGTATACCACCATGGACAATTCCTGAAATAGTAACAGATACAACACTAGACACTATTCAAATAAACAAAATGGCTAAAAACTATAGGAAAATAAAACTTAATGAAATAGAAAATAAATACCAAGACTCCTATAAAATCTATACTAAAGTTACCAATAAGAGAGATGGAAAATATGCAACTACAATTACCAAAGATGTTAAAATTATAAACAGACTGCATTCCTACTCTAGTACTACTACAGCTGAAATATGCTCTATAATGACAGCCTTCAAAATGTCACAGAAACTCAGAAATAACAAGTTTGTCATATTCTCCACTTCTCTTGAAGCAATAAACAACATTCTCAATAACTACCCTGGCCTACCAATGATAAACATTATTCATGAAATATATCATGACATTATACAATCTAAAAGAAGTCTTATAATTGCCTGGATACCAGATTACAAAACAACCCCTGAACATAATACAATGAGTCTTGAAGAAGAAAATGTAAGCCCTGAAACAGGAAGTATTTTAACAATATCACACACTTGCAAGGATTTATGGACCCACATCAAGAAAGCAATGGATGAAAAGTGGAGCAACCTCTGGAAAAATATGAAATCCAGCCCTCTACACAAACACGTTAACAATTTTTACTCCCTGAAAACCTCCAAAAAATTTTCAAGAAAAGATCAAGTGACAATAACAAGAATAAGAACCGGTCATTGCAAGTTCAGTCATCAACACTTGCTAACTGGAAATCCCCCACCTACCTGCCAGAACTGTGATACCATTCTTAACTTTGAACACATTTTAACTCAATGTCCTATGTTTCAGTACAGCAGACACACATGCCTAGAAGATGAGCAAAACCCTGAACTGATGCTATCATCCATCGACTACCAAAATAAAATATTAAAATTCTGTAAAGACAGCAACATTCTTAAAGAAATCTAATTGTAATAGGTGTATTGGTATGGATACTAGAAACTAATTCTGTAACATCAAAATACCTGTAATGTCTGTGTCTACATACTCACATATATTGTAATATTTGTAAATTTTCATATCTATTGTAAAGTTGCCATGTTAATATTGTAAAGTTGTACTTAAAGTAGTCGCTAATGACCTCAGTAGTCGATGCGACTTTAATAATAAATTTAAAAAAAAAACCTAACTTGATGAGATACTCGTACAATGAAGCCATGTGTCAGAGTCAGAAATGAAGACCTTTGGGCAATAACATGCTACGCTACATTTCTAAGTGTCCAGATATCTAGCACAAACTTCACAACGAAACATCAGGAAAATATCGGATAAGTCCCGTGCAAAATATACTCGCCGATCAGTGTAACCCTTATATCACTGCTTGTTTATGTCCCGTTATGAAATGGTTTTCCATTTTCCTCATACTGCAAGTTTTTCTTTCAAAACTGTTAAACAGCAGAGGAATAAAATTAAGAAATTCATATAAAATATAATTGTGTTAAAAGTGTATTATAGATAATATGAAGGTATATAAATTAGTTAGCTCTTACTGTAACATTCATTTTAAGTACGGAGAGCACAGCGCTCACCTTCAACCAGTGATGTGGCACTAGTAGGCTCCACCTACAGAGAGTTAATGTTAATTTTAATGCCCGTATGTAAAATAATTAAATATCATTTATAACTAGGGATTGATTTCTAGCGGAACGGCTACAGAACGGCGTTCCGGTACCTCGGGAATAATTATTAAATTATATTATAAATATGTAACTTTTTCTAATAAACTAATAATTAATTTGGAGCGTGTTCCGGGACCTAAAATTTTATGAATCAAGCCCCGTTTGTGTCTATTTATTGCCTCCAATTGATTATATTACATGTAGTTTACGTTATTCAAGCAGTTTTCGCTTCGAATTTTCTCTAAGATTTCCTCCACCTTAATTGCCGCAACATGTGGGTGTCGCGAGTGAGATGAATGCACGTGGTCTTCGTCGCCGTTGTAACAATACTCTAGAACACGGCAGGCGTTTCTTCAGAATTTATTGTCACGTTATCGGACACCGGAGCTCTGTACCGTTTGTGTAATTCTGTTACACGGCTTCGAACATCCATATAATAGCTAACAAGTTCCTTTCGCTGACGCGAGGTAGGCGGTAACAACAAGTACCTCCCTCTTCCCCTTGGCACGATAATTTGTAATAATGTGCGACGACGTAAGGGGGCGAGGCGAAGGGCGGGGGGTGGGGGGAGAGGGAGGAGGGTGCTTGGAGCGGGGCATGAACCGGCATCGTGGCGTTTGCGTCTAACGAAGCCGCAGTGCGATGCGGGCGGCCTTTCAAGTTTGCCGTCTCGCGTCGCTTCGTTCTAACGACCAGCGTCACGAGATGCGTGAGTTGGACACGGCGGCGCGTGGAACGAAGAGCAATATGCTCGCTCAAGACGAGGAAGTGAATTCGAGTTTCCTCTTTTCTTAACTAATGACCTGTCGCTTCTAAAACTGCGGTTGTGTGCGGGAGATCTTTTCCTGGTTGCATGAAGATTGTTTTCCGGCCGGAAAGTGAGATTTGTATGAACCAAAATGACGAAATATTTCATTTTCTTCGCTGCGTATTATTCTCGACGCTTCCAAGTATTAAGATCATATATACGATAATTGTATTATTTCAATGAGTAGTTATTTCTTAAACAGGAAGTGAAAATTTTCTCTAGAGTGTATTGTATTCTCCAAAATTAATCATTAAGAATTAGATATTGAAAATTAATTGTATTAAAGAAATAATTTTATGAAACTAAAATGTGATTTTTTATACTTTTAGGTAGTGATGTCCTAAGCAGAATGACAAGCAAGAAATACTTAATGTTTCTTTGAAAAATAACAATGAAAATGTACAAATAAAATACTTTGAAGGTTCCACATTGTGTGTGTGTGTGTGTGTGTGTCTGTGTGTGTGTGTGTGTGTCTGTGTGTGTGTGTGTGTGTGTGTGTCTCTGTGTGTAGAATTGTCTCTGTGTGTAGAAGAACGCTTATTATATTTCGTTGCATCCTTTTGCAGAAACTGATAGTATCTTTCAGAAACATGAACATTTCTTCTGAAACTTGTCAGTTATGTATCAAACGTTGTTTGTGTTTGTTTTCACAAGTTGTTGCCACAGTTCTTGATAACACTAAAAACAGCAAAATCCAAAAAAATATCTTTCTGCAAAGGTACTCACAAAGACCGGATTTCAAAAGGGATTTTCCTGCATAATTACAAAGGAAGGAAAGCATTATCGAATCAGTTACAAGGTTCTTTTTTTGAATTATCTAATAACATTTCTTGATCTTACAGCTCTGAAGAATGGTTCGTAAGGCGGCGTAACACAGAAAATAATAAATTCTGATAGTAATAAGGTGACATGAATGTCTCCCTGACGAACATGATATTAACGTCAAAGCAAATGAGATTGTCGCAAATGTGTTTGTGTTCTTGTGAATACCATTAAAACGTAATTTGGTGTATTACGATACACGTAATATATTTAGATAAGATGAAACGACATAAATGAAATTTTATTTTAACAACTGCACAACTGCCTGGAATTTTGTACATTTGCTTAGCAAATATTTCGTGTTTTTGTGCGCGTTAATTATTTTGTGTATTAGTCCCGTTAGTGTAGTGCATGTAAAAGTCGGCAACCTCTTCAGTTCTTCCCCAACGGAAGATGAGATTCAATGCCGACCTACACATCTACTTGCCGTGTTTCCACTCTTCAGATATCTCCAATAGCGGGGTCCAAGCCGGGTCATGATCTAAGCTTCCGGCAAGTGTTGCAGGAAGTACGTATGTGTGTGTAATGTGTATGTGTGTAAGAGCACATTTTTAGTGGCTTTGGTGGTGTAACGGTTAGCGAATATGAGTGTGGACGCCGAGTTCGAAGGTAATCACCTGATAAAAGCCGTGGATTTTTAAGGAGAAAAATCCTTCGTATAACCTTCTGAGAGGAAGTAACCACCAGAAGGAAGTGCCACTTACTGTAGATTTACTGCATGTAAAAGTCCTCAACCCAAAAGAAGCCTCAGAGTTAAATATATTTTGGAACGGATAGTACTAATGGCACTCTTTTGTATGACATAAAGTTCAATTTAGGGTATTTTTTTGTTTTTGCAAAAATTACATAAATGTAATATTTTTGAAAGATCTCTCACACCTTTAACATGCACATTTCCAGCAATTTGTAAACACTATAGTATTTGTGGGTCGATGTACTTTAAATGACTTTGAAGGAAGTTTTTCGAAAACTAAAAAATGTTCTGTGAAAAAGAGCTTTAAATTTTGCATTTTACTAGCCCTTAAACGTCATTTTTTAAAAGGCTCCAAATTTTTCAAACAAAATTGCCATTTAAGACGAGATTTTAGTGTTCTTTAATTTTTTTAAAATTAATATTTCCGTTCTACCATTAGGAAACGAAAAATTAAGAAAATGTCAGAAAAATGTACTTTGGGCGGCAATGGATGCCAGCTGGCACGAGTATGTGGCAAGTATGAATAGCTAGCCGATACCCAAGGAAATAGAAAACTATTATGGGAAAGTCTGTGCCCTTCTGAAGCACCGCTAGTTCTTTATGCAGTGGAGTTGTGGTAATCCGAGCCACGCTAGTCCAAGATTCCGTGCAATCCGAGACGAAGAAAATCCTAATGCGCGCCAAATCACCCAAACAAGCGGCGATAATTTAGAGCTGGCTCTTGACAGATTGGCAACACTGTGTCGGTCACGTGTGTGGCGGTCGGTGCCAATGTCTATCTGCTATATTCTTGTGACTGATTCACGCTGATGTATGGATGTATGTATGAATATACATGTAATTTTAATAGTATCTGGACATTAAATTTGATTTTGTTTAATAGTGTAGTTGAAAATTTCCCTGATGTAATTTCCTTTCCTCCGTGTAATCCGTGTTTTCTGTCATTCGAAGTAACATCAGCCCAAATTACCTCGGATTATCGCGACCCTATTGTAATCCAGGAACTTGCGTCTGTTCGTCACTGTTAGAGCATTTCTGACCCATCGATCCAGGCAAATAAGGTGTCATCCGACGTGTCTGTTTCATGTCGGGGAAATGATCATTATCTTTCGGATCTATCCAGAAGTTTCTAACAACCAATTATCTAAAAAGGTACGTATTTGTGACAAGGAATGAAAACGCACTTTTGGTTACTTACGGTACTTTGGTGACTTACCTGCAGAGATTATCATTGGTCGTTCGCTTTCTCTCAACAGAACAAATCGTATGACACAATTTTTAGCCAGTTCCCTCTAGAATATTCTAAAAAAATCTATAATAACACGTGTTTTTAAAAAATACGAGTGCATTGTTACGAGTGCAGTGCACTTTGTGAATTACTAACCTCTTTCCGACATTTACATGAATTGTTAAGGCTCGATTCAGTTGACTGACGATAATTAAATATAATTTTGCAAAGAAAGAAAAAATTAAGCAAGAATTTTAATCGATATTTTTTCGTGTAACTTCTGTGTCCGGAAATGGAAGAAGCCGGGCAACTGTAATACTTGTATGTTGAAAATTCGTGTTTACTACGAATTTGCAATGCATTGAAACATGAAATATCCGCTTGGGGTGCCACGCTAAGCTAATATGAAGGCCACATCAGGGTGGCACGCCTAAGGAAGTGCATAAAGTATACTATATTCAGAAATTACAATACTTCATAATTCAGAAATTATAATATATTTAATTTAATAATTAAATATATTAAAATATATTCAGAAATTACTACAATTTTTACGTTGTCTCGTAAACAAATATTTCTATTAACCTTTCCTAAACACGGATAGTGCTAGTCTCCCCCATGCATATTCCTAATGTATCGTAAAACTAACCAGATTTCTTTCAAAATGTTATGCGGGGCAATACATTGCAGGCTAGTACAATAGTATTGACTTCAGAAGCCACGCAACATTTACGACAATTTATTTTTTTCACAAAAAAAAAAGCTTGCCAAGTGAACTATAGTATAAACATTTTTAAGTCTGTCAAAAATTACGTGCTTATAATTATTAATGAAATATAAAATTATGAATACAACATTTATCATGAGGTCCTTTATTATCCGAGTATAAGAGATGAATGATCGGAATGTACATTGATGATTATTTATTTTCTGATTAATTCAACTAAAATTAAACTGACGAGAACCCATCATGGCAATACAAGCAAATGTACAGAGGGCGTTCACATTCTTTTAAATTTGCGCCAATTCCATCAAATTATATATTTAAATAATTTAATTACTTTTTTATGTAAATTTAAACCATATTTAACTCATATTGCCATGCTACCATTACAAGAAAAAGTAGTTTCTAACTTTGAACTCATTATCTTAGCATCACGTATTCGAAATAAACAAGAGCAGTCATTAGCGAGCGCACGAGGACGACGTCCGGCACGAAAAAGATATCCAACATACGCGCAAACGCATGCAGGAATCCTTGGGGAGGCACGCAGGCTCGTACATTAAGCTTAGGTACTTAGCGAAAACGCAGTGACTCGTAAAGAACGCACGGCGTCGGATTTCAATGTAATTGACGTTAGGGAGGAGGCCTCAGAGAGCACCTCGCGCGGGCGGTAAACAGCTGAGGAGCGTCGCGCCCAGACAAGTCTCCGCCGCCTCCACCGCCCGCAGGGCGGCGGAATCTCGCGTCGCGGGCACTGGCCGCCGTCCAGGGCGAGTGGGCCGGTTGCCGGTTTTGCAGTCATGTCACCCCTGACACTATTACCGCGCTTTTGATTGCAATACCCATGTTCCCCTTTAAGAGCAGGACTCATTAAGCCCAATTTTCCCAAAATGACATCTGGAGCGAGCAGCATTCTCGGAGTGAGAATCATCTCGAAGCTATTTGTGCACGCATGGCACGGTACTTTGCGGTGTGGCTGGGGTGCTATCGTTCTATATCCTAAACCGTTTACGGCCGCACTGCATTCACAGCACGTTCCGAGTTAACAAACAAATGGCGGCTGGAGACGGCGGTTTTGCGGCGACGGCGTCGAGGGGAGCTGCGCCGGGCGGCGGGCGGGACGGACGGTTTTTGCGAGATTGCGGCTGCGCGGGCAGCCATTTTCTCCGACGGCGGCGGCGACGGTGGCGGCAGCGACGGCGGGCGCAGTGGGCGCGGAGGCGAGAGCGACAGCGCGGTCGCGGAGGCGGCGCGGCGGCGGCGGCGGAGGCGACGAGCGACTTCTTCAGCTGTCGGTGGCGCGGTGGCGCGGCAGCCGCCGTCGGCGACGGATTGGCCCGCCTCGCGGAGCGCAAAACCTCAGCCTGCGGCCGCCGTCACCCCTTGCTGCCCAAGCATGGCCAGCGGCGGTGGCGGCCATCTTGCCCGCGGGCGCACCGGAAACGGCACGGCGGCGGCGGCGGCGGCGGCGGCGCGGCCTCGCGGCGGGGGCGGACGCGCGGGCGATGGCGGAGGCGGGGAGGCTGCGGTGCGGGCGGAGGGGGCCGCGGGAGAGGGGAGGGGGGCGGATGACGAGGAGAGACGGCAGTGAAGGCACGAAAGGTTCGCCAAGATGAGGCGACGTAGGCATGATATTTGAAAAGACTTCAACTTTCTTAAGCCTTGTGTTGTATGACCGCACACAACACTCGATACTTAGATTCCTTCTGGAGGAATTGCATATGTAAAGTGTTACCTCCCTAAAGTTCAACTTATGATTTAAGATTAGATTTTAAGAAGCTTGTTTTATTGAATATAATATTTATTTTCGTTTGCAGGAAGAATGCCGTGAAGAATATACCTGAGCAATATACATGATGATCTGCAGTAGATGAGGAGTCTGGGGATGATTCCTGAGAGATTAAATAAATTAAGTCAATGTTTTCACTATGTGAAGACCGATCGTATTACATAAAGTACAGAAACAGACGACCAGAATTGAGTACTGATGTAGTTAAATAACGAGTTCGAATAGGGCATATTTATCAGTGGAACATTCAGATTGTGTAATTAACTTGAACTTCAAAGTAAATGTTTTTTAATGTAATAAGTAGTGACAGTGGCTTTTGCTTAAGAATATATTTTGAAGCTTGCTTTATAATTCAGCAAGTCAAACAAACTAACTAATTTTGAAATTCTGTTTATTTTCAGCTCCCACGTCAACCTAATGTTGCTCTTCTTGTATTTAGGCAATAATTTCGCTTTTTAAGGTACTTTCAATCGTTTTGAATGAATTTGTTGTCAATAGAAGTGTCTCATGAATCTCCATACTAATTACATCAGAAATAATTAAGTTGAAATTTGAAAAGGAAGGCAATCTGTTAACATTATAATGACGACAGGAGAGCTAATTATCTAAGAACTTGGAACATTTGCCAAGAGATGGAGGCGTGACTATCGTTGCAGTTATCGTGAAATGAAACATATTGCACTGGACTACTATAGAGCAATAATTCTTTATTTGCATACAACTAATTAGCGGTTTGCGAGTTTAATAAATTGGCCGGAAGTCCATTTCTATGAAACTCTTTGTAATAACATTGCATTGAAGATCTACGAAAAAGGATGCCTTATGATTAAGACATTTTAGAAAGGCTCTTATGTTATTGTCCAACTTCTAGCCTTCACAGCTTCAGGAAATATTCCACATTTTTTAAAATAATCGAAATGTGATATTGCATTACCTCGAATACAAATTAAGAGCAACGACAAAGCTAATTTGGAAGTAGAATTGTAAAAATTTAAATTTTCATTTTTTTCATTATTTCTTTACATATGAACCACTTTTCATCTACGTTTTTTAAGTAGAACATTTTGTAAAGCATACTCTAAGAAATCTCAAACTATGAGTTTTCGATCTTAGAAATACTATTAGAAACATGTAATTTTAATTCGAAAAGCGTATTTCTTCCTTCAACGTTAAATGTAACGTATATTAAATGATAAAACGTAGACAAAGCCGGAATTATGTATTCTGAAGAGTTCGAGAAGTTCATCAGATTATGGAATCGTGTGCATCGGGATCATCTTTATATGATATTGTTACGACTGCGATTCAAGGCGAAAACTATGAAAATGCCTGGTACATTTTTTCGTGACTGCATCTCTAAATCATCGAAAATACGGAAGATTTTAGGTAAATATGAAATGATGTAATATGCCTTAATTGGTTGATTTATGCAAGTGCAGTTCAAGTGAATATGTTTAATTAGTGCATTTATTCGTTGTTTAAATAGTTCTTACATTTGAAGAATTTTCCACCGGGCATCATATCGTATGTGGTCTGTCTGATTAAATAATTTATTTATTTACGTTTCATCATTTGATATATTCTAAGGGAGGGATAATGGACTCTTCACCTACGGGACAACGATCAGATGTGCAACAGGTGACCAGGTCAGGTACGATAATGATTAATGAATTGACTATTATATTGAAGAAATCATGCTGTGCTGATGAAAGAAAATATTATTTCGTTTTATATTTCTTCAATATTATAATTATACTCTATTAGGAAATGAACCGGCAATGTTGATTCCGTTCAGTAGACTGCCATCATGGCGATTTAGTTGGGGGGGGCTTAATCAGTGATCTTAACCCAGTTAAAGTTTATTTTCAAATCTGTTGGTCTTAATGAGATTACACGTAATATTGGTGACGCCAATGTAGCGGTTAGTGCGTTAACAGGTTATCTCATGTTACTGTTGTTTAAGTATTAATATATTTTAGTGAATTATAGGTGAATATGATCAGGGTGTGTATAAATTTATCCTCCCGCTCTTGTGACAGTGCCCCAGTAGCCCTCTTTATCTATTCTTATTTTTATTAATATAATTGGGTTTGATAGCATGGCTTTCTTCGTTTAATTGGGCACTTTTAATACTTACAAGCTCAGGGCTTGTCTATTTCTATCTCGTACAAGTATTCGGCTGGTGAATATTTTCACTTACGTTTTGAATCTATTCATTTATTGCTTCTACTAATTTGTAAAATTATAACACATTGTTTTCTGAATTATATTTCAGGGACAAGAAGGGCCGGCTTGTTTGTCCATCCATCGTCGTCCTTCCACCGTTTCTTCACTTCCACACTGACTTCGTATCGGAATACGTTTTCGCACCGTCCGCGTCCTACTTCTATTAGCTATTTACATTAGGATCTAAAAATTCGCACTTAAAATCATGACAGATTCTGACTTATTAAATTTTCTATAACTGGGGATGTATGTCTTCCGTCTACGAGATCACATGAAATCTAACTTCAAATTTCTCCAAACAATTCTTATGCCTATCAGGGCCATACGACCTCTCTATATCAAGTCGAGACTTCTGATCAAAAAAATTGTTTCTATCAACACAACTGATTTCTGTTGTTGATCTGTTCTCATTGTTACTGCCTGTGTTCGATGCTAATTTGTCTACTGTTATTTAGCTACTGGAATTCTCTTGTCTTTGATAGCAATGTCGCTTTTTATTAAATAACATTTATAAAAGTATTTTTATAATATTTAAAAGATTTATGCGTCTTTCTTGCTATTTTATAACGTCTTACGTCCCCAGCGTCTCATTTCTATTTATATATCTTCGTGTTTTCCCTTCCTTTATATTTCATTCCGTCGACATTTTTTTTTCTTTCTTCCAAAATGCCCTACAGGCATTTTGGCCTATGTCCATATATATCTTCTCAGTGCAAGAAGATTGTTTCAAAATCTCTACTTTGGTTGCCACGCAGTCAGTGTATGCTCATGCTGCGCATCGGGGCCGCAGGTGGTTATTTAAACAGCACTGCGCAATGAGGCGTCTCGGAGGATCTGCTCCAGCTGAACAAAGGCCGGGCGGTGATCAGGGCGGACGCTGAGAACCCGTGTTACCCCGCGTTTTTCCCGCCCCGCCCCGGCGGGTGCTTTCCGAGCTTTAGTAGTAATTTATTTAATCTGGTTGTGTGTGTTTTTTCGGCGGTGGCCCCCGGAGCGTGGTGGACGCCGACCGCGTCGACGATGGAGCCTCCGCAACGGCGGTGGCGGTGGCGGTGGTGGAGGATGCGCGTTGGCAGGGTCGGTGGCGGTGGCGGCGGAGGTGGCACCTCCTCTGCCACCTGCTCGCAGGCCGCTCCGCCACCCCCGCCCCAACGCCGCCGCCAGAGCGTAGCGGCGCGCAGGTAGCCGTGCAGCCACCGGAAACTACCGGACGCCTACGCGGCCTCTGAGGCTGCGTGTGGCGTATGGTTCTCGACCTCCCACGCGCCCGTCTTTATTCTGCTTTGCTCTACTTGCTAACTCATCGACAATCGGGCTTCGAGAGGGGAATAGACGAGATGAAACAAGAAGTTTGACGAGATTGGAGTGCGGTCAACATTTAATTGATTGTTTTTTAACTTATAAAAAATGTGAATCTGCTTCGAGATGATTTTACAAGAAAGTAGTCAATTCCATTAATATTAAAATGTATTTACTTCAAATTACATTTTAGCTCAATTTAGTTAAATGTGAATTTTAAACGATATGAAACTTTCAAACTAATGATTCGCCAAATCAAATAATATTAAGTTAATTAGAACGGAAAAGTACAAGTATCATATAAAATGTTTTCTCGCTGCACATAATCTCTTCAAAACAGTTTAACATAATAAAATAAAATAATTACTTTTGTCATGGAGTATGATTATTACGATTTGTTGTTCTGAAATTCAATTTTTTGTTTTAATTTTGTATTGATGAAATAATTCTATTAATATAATAGTTAGAGACATGATAGAGTTTATGTAATTTTAAACAGAGATATTTGAAAATATTAATAAATAATCTGACGCTTTGAAAAATTCATCAATAATTGCAAAATTTATTTTTAATTCTTTTATTTTTTAGTAAAGACATTTGGTCATACTACATTACCTTAGTTTCTATTTGCTAAGTGAAATGAAAGAGGATAATTTGTTAAAAATTTAGTCTTAGAAATTATTCCTGAATTTAAAATCAAATATTGTTTTCATTACATTTTCCTCATAATGGAAATTTAATCTTTGCAGACTACAGTTGATTCTTGTGGCTTTTTCATATTTATAACTGATCTGTTGCTCACTGACTTTCCTACCTACAGGCAATTCTGACATTCCTACAGAAATTTGCAAAACACAGTAATATCTTAACATTTAAATGATCGTAGAATCGTAGCAATTAATAAATGAATCCCAAGCAGCCTAAATGATGCCTACACATTAACCCAACAAAACGTAAAAATAAAGAACAGTCTTCAATCTGCAGGACCGGCGAGTTCACCCCGGGTGTCTGATGGTTACTCGAGCGATGGTTATAAACAGCACACTTCCAGTTATCATGACGCAGAGGAGCAATGTACTTTAAATGCTTACTCCGCGAGCGATATGCCGACACGAGATGCCGTCAGAGCCTACACAAAAGACGACGGCCGAATCTCCATGAGCCCTCGGCGAACCTGTTTCTTTATCTGCGCCCCCCTCCCAATTAGTTCACAATGCCGCGCCCCCGAACGGGCTGTTAGGCGGACGCGTCTGTCGGAACTATCAGCGCCTACCAGATGCATCTCCAGCCATTAACGCTTCCGGGAAGGCGCGGTCTTCTCCGCGGAGACAGGTGAATGCACTTCTTGTGGCCCTGCGCTTCTTGTGAGCTCTCCACCTTCCGCGCAGCTTCCGGATTTTTTCCAAATACTCGTTGTTCCTGTTACGTGATGACTGTTATGAGGTATTAATATCCACAGGGGAATTTTTCTTTGCTGGAACTGTGGTGGGAAAACAATTGATTTTTCTCGACCAAAGGTTTATTTGTTGCAGGTCGTTTATTAGCCTAAATAATACTTCTGGCCATGGAGTAAATAAAAATGTTAACTTCTTCCTACAGTAAAAACAAATCCACTCTGGCAAAAGAACAATAAGTAATTGAGTATTTAAAACACTGTAACTTTACAAATAGCAAATTATTTTATATACGAAAAAGAGGTGTAGAATTCCATTTTCATATAGTAGTTGCGCATCAATTTCAAATACTTCCAACTGTCAATGGATATCTTCCTTAATTATTCGAACTCACAATAAATATTAGGAAATTAAATGGAAAATAATGAGGCACAGTTTTTTATTTGAATCGTTCATCGAAACTGTTTACACTAAACTTAAATGGAAGAGAGAACATTTAGTACACCTCTAAACGTTCCGCTACAGTTCATTTGGTCAATTTGTCAAAATTTGACAAAATAATTTGTCAAAATTCAACAACCTTAGAACTTATTCAGATACAAAATAACTTTATTTTCTTCACGTGAGGTATTACATGTCATTTATTGTTCTTCGAAAGGGAGCAGAGTTTGAACATGTCTCTTCGTAAGTGTATGTGTTGAAATTGCTATCTCAGTAAAAAGTCGGTTGACAATTATCTTTCGCACAAACACGTTTCCAATTATGAATTAATGTTCATCCAGGCATTGTTACCCAAGTTTAGTAGTTGAATTATTTTACGACTAAAAGAATTTCTGTGCACGTGTTCAAGTATGCAGAATTAATAAGGTAAGGTAAGAGATGTACCATTTACAAGAAACTCTAACATTAGAGTGTATTAATTTTTAATTTGCAAGGATCAATGAAACTGTAAATTGTCTCACAATACTCTGCTCTGAAGCACTGAACATGTCACCATTTCACTCACGTACCCTTCGAATAGAATTAGGAGCTATTGTGCCGTGATGCACAGCACCGATCCCAATCAGTGTAACTCTGAGCGACACAGACCTCTTTTTCCGCGCGCGCGCAGGGGTGCCTGGGCGGGGGAGGAGCGCTGTCCCTAATAGGGGCAGCGAGCGCGCGGGGCGGGATGGCGCGGCGCGGCGCGGCGCGGCGTGAGCTGCGTGCTCTGCGACGCGCGATCGGTGGAGCAGCGCGCTGTCAACAGGTGCGGGCGTGACGGAGAGGGTCACGGGCCGGGCGGCGGGCCAGTAACGGTGGGAGAGGATGATGGGCAGCGATGGCGGTGGTGACGGCGAGGGCCACGGGCGGGTGGAAGGCGGATGGGGCGGCGGATGGGCGCGAGATGGAACGGCGAATGGCATGGCGGATGGGGTGGCGGCGGGCGTGGTGAGCGACGGGCGTGGTGGGCAGCTGGCGTGGGCGGCGGGCAGGGTGGGCGGCGGGCGAGGTAGGAAGCGGGCGGCAGGCCGTTGTAAACGGGAGAGGACGACGGGCAGCAGTGAGGGTGGAGGCGTGGCGACAGGAGGAAGGGGCGAGAGTGAGTGAGGCGTCACACTGCAGGGGGTGATGCGGCCGGAGGACCTTTCTGGATGGGCGCGTGCACCGACAGTTCAGCAGGTGCCGCCGACAGGTGTCTCCACGCAGCTAGTGTTTTTTCTTCCTAGGACCACGAAATCTCGGAATATTTCACTGCCCTCATGAAATTTTTGTAAATAAAGAAAATTAACTTTGAAAAAAGTCTTCTCAAAACTTTTTTTATTAATGCCCTATAATTTACGGTATTAAACGTGATCAAAATGTAGACATTTCTGATATGTAGTTCTTACAGAACTCGATTCTGGAATCTAATTAGATTGTATAATAAATACAAATATTCGTTCAATATGCTTTTTTTAAATTTATATTTTAATAGTGAATTTAATGAATCTATTATTATAATCTTTACCACGATATATGTTTTCAAAAATGTTCAAAGTAATTTTTTCCCTATTAACAACTGTTGAAAACCAATTAATTATTTTACAAAACAAATTTCCTGATAAAGTAACTACGTCAACATGAACTGTTCGGCATGTAACTTCTTTAAATCTTTGCCTACTATGGGAGGGAAGGTGTATACCTCAGGTAAAACGAAGTAGCGTGTGTCACGATTCAAAAACGACCCCGCCAACCAAAACCCCAGAGAGGTAGCAGGTGGTGATGTATGACACGCACCCTTGCGTCCCAATCGGGTGGCCAGCCGCAGTGACGAAGATCAAAGATCGCACTCCGCACGGTCGCAGCCGGCACAAAGGCACCGTCCCGTTTTCCGGATCGTGATTTATCCTTTGTGGAAAACCCAGGAACGTTTTCTCCACTTAAGTGTGACGTTTAGAGGAAGAAATCGAAGTCGGCAGTTCTATAGGGGCCCATTTGAAACCAATCTTACGTTTAGATTAGGTCAAGTGTTTACTAATATTGTAAAAGCTAGAGTCAATAATGTATGAAAGATTTAGAAATTCTAAAAAAATTGTATTACATACTTTTTATAATGTTAACTTTTCATTCTCATTGGAAATAGTTTCACGACTTTGTAAATTCATAGAACGCAAAATTACGGCATTAATGCATTAAATTTGCCGACGGAAAATATTCTTCGCGTATTATTGCATTCCAAGAGAGATGGATTTAGCAGCGCTTGAATAGCAAATACTCCCGGGCGTGACACCGTACATTTCTCATACTCTGACATAAATAAAGGTCGTCACTCCCCATTATTGGGTCATTTACGCCCGCAATGCGCGATAATACTCGCAATAACCACCTGTGACGAATGCCTGTTGAGAAAACCTTAGACTTACGGTTGGCGCGGGACATTTAGAACTGCCGTCGTATTCCCGGCGTTGCAGACACCGCGCCTTATCACCAGATCAACGTTTAGAATCGAGATTTATCACGTGTTGGAATCCGCGGGATCGCATTCATTCCAGCGAAGCGTGCCTCGCGCCGCGCTGCGCCGCGCCGCTCCGCGCCACACCTCTCTCTCGTAGCGCGCTCTCGCCAGGACGGCGCCCAAGCGCGGGGGACATCAATTACGCCTCGTATCGCGCGACTGACGCCCGAGCGAGTGACCCGTGTCCGGGGGCTGCGCGCGTGCGCGCCGAATCACGCCCACCTGCCGCCGCCGCCGCCGCCGCCGCTGCTGCGGCAACGCGCTACGCCTCCGTGCCTTCGCGCACGGGCTGCGAGGGACGGCACCTTGTTTTTTTAGAACAGATTATGGAAATTTTATCCAGTAGCGGCGACGAGGAATTCGAGGAGGCTTTTGGAAGACCGGGAAAAGTCAGATATGCGGAAACGAGGTAGTCGTGCGAATAATGGTAACGACTGCTTGCTGCCGGACTTCCTCTTGTGCATCATTGTGATGAATAGCGACTTATATTTTCTATCTATACGAGTGTTTTAAAGGCATATGATTTAAAAATTAAACGCATAGTCACTGTAGATAAAGGTAGAAACATTCAAAAAGTACATTACAATATTAAAATCTCCTTGATAATAAATTCGTCGATGTATTATGACGATGATAGTTACGATGATTATTACGATGACAGTTACATTCGTAGAATACACACCAATTATGGAGCTTTCTAAAGTAGTATATCACAACAGAAATGTACGCAGGTTCACGTCAATACATGCTCATCGTATACGATAGTTTATGGTCATCCATCATTTCGTCAAAGTTTTCTTGCATTATGTGGCACTAATACGTCTACTCTGTGGAGCAGGAATATTTTTTCTCTTTAATTCTACTTTCCTCTTCGTTTCTGAGTATTGTATTTTATATATCTTGGGTAAACTATTATGCAACGTATGTCCTCCTATCCACATTATTTAGTATTTCCCATAATTTGCCAACACAATAGTTCATAGTTTCTCGTCTTTCGTTTAAATTAATTTGTGACTTTTTACACGCCTTAATTTTATCTCCAGGATTCTCTTATGTGATTGAACTATGATCAAGAATTTTATCACTACTCAATAATACGAAGCATCTAAGTCAAATATTTATTAACCGCAATGGATACTACTTTTATGACGAATGTGTGAAAAATACCTGATTATTTAGTTTACTCTCGTCAGCGGGATCAGTTACTCCATTCTTACAGGAGTAATTGGTGATCCACTTTTAATGTGAAAATGTATTCACAAGGCAAAATTGGTAAATGAGAAAAACATACGGGCGATATTCGCTCCATTTAATAATCATACAGTGAAATTATCCTCCTCCTCTACAAAAAGATACTGTCTGCTGAAAAATCGCGGAGAAAAAGAAAAGTCAATAAAATGATCGTCGTTTTCTCAGAAGTTGTCTGAGACGTTATCCGAGAAGTTTCACACTTTTGCAGACATTACATTCAATACACAAACATTCACATTTTAATCATAAATATTTTTTCATGCCCGCCTGAATGTTTCAGTTGGATATAGCACTTACCCAGTCAACCTCATTGCGAAGGGTCTCGGGTTTCAACTCCACCTTGGGCGTGAGTGTTTGTCCTTTACCTTTCGTATGAGTTGCTCAGAATGGGTCTCGCGTCCTGCTAACCCCATATCCGGGAAGTTCGCAACTCTGTTAGAACCTAGTATATGGTTTGAGTCGCACCCCCATTGGTGTGTAGAAGGCAACTTCGACTGGGAAAGCCCAGAAGAAAAAAAATACTGTTAATTGCCTTGGTGTGACCTTGTTTCCCTCCCCGAGAGAAACGGCCGGAGCAGCAGGGAATCGGTGGGTGGCGCAAAGCAAGGCCGAGCGCGCCGGCGCCACAGTCGCCTGGACGGTTGGAGCGGTTGGCGCCGAGGGCGGCGTCGAGGCGCGGCGCGGGGCGGCGCGGCGCGGCCGCGGGGGCGTTGAGCAAGCGAACAATGCGGGCGCCGACAGGTTTGCGAGGGTGGGCGCGCGCCGCTCCGATCCGCCCACGCAACCTCCGCACGCCGCAACTGTACACTCTGTTCACCGCCAGAGGAGACTTCTTGTAGCGGATTGCTGGCAATTCTTAGAAATTGACGGGTGTCATTCGAGAACTGTACACTCTGTTCACCGCCAGACGAGGCGTTTCGTGGCGGATTGCTGGCAATTCATAGAAATTGACGAGTGTATTTGGAGGACTGTACACTTTGTTCACTAAAGAGGAGACTTTTCGTGGCACATTGCTGGCAATTCTTAGTAACTGACAGGTGTAATTCGAGGACTGTACGCTCTGTTCACCACCTGAGGAGACTTTTCGTGGCAGATTGCTGGAAATTCATAGAAATTGACGGGTGTAATTCGAGGACTGTACACTCTGTTCACTACCAAAGGAGACTTGTCATGGCAGATTGCTGGCAACTCACAGAAATTGTCGGGTGTGATTCAATTGATTGATTGGTTAGTTTAGTGATCCGGACGCGTCAACTGTTAAGGTATTTAGTCCGACCTACGTCAGCTTTCATGGATTTTTTCCAGCCAGATATCTCGCACCAACGTGACACCGCCCCAGCCGGGTCGAGCTCTAAGTTGCTGACTGGTCTCCCGACATGTTTGGTAGTGTAGTGGATGTGAGTGTGTGTGTGTGTGTAAGTGAGGGGTGATAATAGGATACGGAAGAGGAAGGAAATATCGCGCTCGGTCCGTGGCCCGTTTGTTAGGGTACTGTCCCGGAATTTGCCCGGTGTTGATTAGAGAAATCACGGAAACTCTCGATCAGAGCAGCTTGCCGCTAGACGATTGTGATTCGAGAACTAAACAAAACTTCATTTTTAATTTGTATTGCTTACAATAGATAATCATTCTGATAACAAACTTCCAATCCCCTCAGTGTGAATTTATTTTTGATATTTCTGAAAATGTCACTCAAATTGCGGTGCGTAAATCGTGTATAAGACAGAGTTTGTCGTGGACAACCCTCAATATCTCTGCTGATCCTCTGTCTCTGATGCCTTGATTGCATCCGTCTCTAAATTCACTGGAGTTCCATAATCACCGGCATCATCGCTCATCTTTCTTTCTATGAGTTCTGCTTTAGTTCCGTCTACTGATTAATTTTGATTGATTATTTTGCGTGGAAATCAAAACACTACTACATGTTAATCCAAAGTTCATGACAAATAGCTAACGGACAAAGCAATATAATGAATTTTCCTAAAACTAGTTAGAATACACATTCTATTGGATTAACTCTAGAGAAACTTTAATAATTTATTCAAACCAACCTTAGTTTTCAACAGATTGAGCAGAAATAAAAATTGAGAGTAAGAAGAACAAGTTCCATTGAATCAGAGACAACGAACAGCCTAAATATGATTTGGACTGTCCGGGTCCAATATTCTTCTTCGGGGCTACAGAGCATTTAGTGGCGCTCTACAGACCCGAAGAAGACCAAGACCGAGTCGGTCATTCGACAGAAAGTCGAAATGGGTCGACCAGCCTTCGACGCGGCGTCACCCGGACAGCCCAGATCATGATTCTTGCCGCGGAAGCCTACGACATCATCTAGCTTACATATATCATTCCAAGGCAGATATCCTTATTGCGTCGATACTTCAAAACTTCACGCCATTTATAAGTAGACCAAGAAATCCCGGCAAACGTTGTTCTTGCCCTTCATCTCCCTCTATCCCCTCCCATCTCCGTTTTTCACTGTCTCTCCCTCCCTCCGTCACCCTGTCCTGTATTTCTCTGTGTCTATGTCTCTGCCGCTCCCTGTCTCTCTCATTCACATTACTTGCAGATTCTGCATGTCTCTGAGCAGGTGAGGTAATATTGAGAAGTGCCATACCAGCAAAAATGTAACAGAATGTTCAAGAAGATTCATTCAGAATGTTCATCCTGTAGATTAAGGCGTGAGAAACGTTTCATTGAGGCCTGTAGCCTCAAAATGTTAGTTTTAAGGCCCTAGAAGGCATCGTTTAGGAGTTATTTAACGATATATATTCAAAATGCTGCCGAGTGTGTTGCAGGTTGCATTTGACCTGAATATGTAGTAGATATGTAGTGAATATGTAGCGCTATGTAGTGGAGTTACAACAGAATTAACAACACATTAACAACACGTAAAAACACGTAGAAATGCCAACTTTCATGGAGATCAGTCCAACGGTGTTGGAGTTTTGCTCTTATATTCATACTAACATCCCATTTATATAAATAGATTATTATTGGAAAATCGTTAAATAGTCTCACGCAGTTATGAAAGCATGAATCTGCTCGAAGGTCCGAGAGACACGCAACAGCACGTGCTTCCGATGCCCGCTTTGCAGAGCACCCGCCTCCTCGCCCGCCCGCCCGCCCGCCCCGCTGCACGCAACACTTGTTTGGAGCATTAGCTCGGGTGGAGACGTCACACTCCGCCGGCGACCGGGGGTGAAAGTTATTAATGCCTTGTCGTAGGCATTTTACCGTGCGCGCCGCCGGCACCCGCGCCGCCCACGCGCCCCCTGCTCGCCCCCTGCCCGCCGCTGCGCAGTGCAGAATTCCTCCGGTCTCCCTGGGCGAAAACCCATAAGGAGACGCAAGCCCTACCCTATACATGAAGAACCTGGCACATTCCTGCGGGAGTTGTATTCTATAGGATTACAAATATGTATTGTTATCTTACTATTTAAAAAAAAGAAACAATTTTCATTGAGAATGGATTTCATAAGACTCTTTACGTAGTAACTAGAAATCAGTTGTCTTTAATTCACTTTCTTAACATGTCGAAGGAAGCATCATTCATTGTATTACATCGTGAGTTACCGTGAAATCTTGGATACAATTTTGACAACAGTGAAAACGTTTATTTCTTCACCTAATTACAAAATTAGATGGTTTCTTGTGTTTCTAATTCTATATATAAAAATGTTTCTTGTATTATTGAAGTAAAAGTTTTGAGGTAAAAATTTTGATTCACGTATTTTCCAGGAATTTCACAATAATAGTTGTATGTTTTGAGGAACGGAAAGTTAAGTAACGTTCTAAGGATTATACATTAAACATGTGGGAAAAATTGAATTTCAACTACGGAAGTATTTGAACACACAAAACTTTACACATGATTTTGAGATGCATTAATTTAATTCTAAATGCGCTTTCATGCTGAAAA